>JAOWAW010118432.1:0-12725 GCA_028565695.1 Nicola tetela
GGGTTAGGTCAGGGTTAGGGTTAGGTCAGGGTTAGGGTTAGGTCAGGGTTAGGGTTAGGTCAGGGTTAGGGTTAGGTTAGGGTTAGGGTTAGGTTAGGGTAAGGTTAGGGTTAGGTTAGGGTTAGGTTAGGGTTGGGTTAGGGTTAGGTTAGGGTTAGGTTAGGGTTAGGTTAGGGTTAGGTTAGGGTTAGGCTAGGTTAGGGTTATGGTTGCAGTTAGGGTTAGTGTACTAGTATAGGGCCATGACTGCATATAGGGTCATGACCTCATATAGGGCCGTGACCCTATATAGGGTGTAACACATACCATGGTAATACATGCATGTCACCATGGTAACAAGGCTGTATACACCATCAACTATCAGTTCATTACGGTCAACACTTGCTGCCAAAACAGTTTCCTCAAGTCAACAAGCAAAATTTTAGGTGGTCCACGAAAGTTTTCAAAGCCCTACAAAAAACTCAGAGTCAGCTGATAATTTCCACACCCACCCAAATCAACCAGCAACCCACAAAATGAGGTGGAAAAGTAATGTATGAGGCATGGATGCCCATAATTTTGAAACAGAACTGTAGAATATCAAATACAGTTCAAATTAATCCAGAAATGACAATGAGAGCTCTGAGGGCTACAAGAAAATTGTCACTGAACAGTTCAACTGAATCAATTTTTGCATCCAAACACTTACCATCTCACAAACTACTGCCAGAACAAAAATTGCATATAATTTCCTGCAAATATCTAGCAAAATACTATTTGAATACTTTCATAAATCATGGTTTCACTAGCGCAACAGAGCAAACAGCAAACGTGTGCAAACTGTCAACCCTAGACAGAATGATGAATTCCAGACCTCCAGCAATGAGCCTGAGAGAATGAATCCCAGACCTTCAGCAATGAAGAAATAATAACTTCACAAAAGCCAAACTGATCACAGAGTCTCCCTAGTACTGGAACACATACTGTAACATTGATTACCCTTTTGCTGAGAGACCGAGAACAATTAGGCAATATGCAACCAACCCTGCACTCATAGCAGCTGATCAGAAACCGATTAATCTACCGGGCGGTTTCCGATGCATTTCCAACTTCATTAGTATGAGCAGATGCGTGTAATCGTTATCGCTAAATTTTACAGTTTGCACACAAACTATATTGTTTTGTTTTAGCTTGTCACGGTACTACCTAGCATAGCCAACTTTTTTGAAACGCGATCCGCTGAGAATAAATACACTGAAAACCTATCAGTTCTAAATTCTTTTTCCATATAATAGAAAAATCGCTGCCTAATTCTGAATGGCTTGCCAGAAAGTCACGTCGCCCCTGAGTCAAGAAAATATTATACACGTATTATAAAATAACAAAATGAATGGCTTGCTCGTCGCCAATAATCACCCTGCCTAACCCTTCACAGAATAATCTATTAGGATAATGGCTTGGGGCAACCGAACAAGGGTACTGAAAAGCTCAGTTGTTTTTTCACTTGCCTGTTTCTTGACAGTAGCCTGCTTTGAATACCTTATGCAAAGAAAGGTACACCAGACAAATCCACAACCTGCGCCACTGCTGCATGATCGCCATAGGCCAATGACTTGCTAGTGAGGCCAGAACCAAGCCGGACAGCCAGCGGTAAATAAATTTGGAGCGTTGGACGTTTCCCTGGGCTGCACAAAGTGGGTCCTGTTGTTCAACGCAAACTGACCAACTGGTCGGCAAGAAGGCTACGCTCACTGAAAGCAGGGTGTCTATTAGTTATTCTTAATAACGGACGTCTAAGTCTTGTTGTTTGATTTGGTGATGTAAATCAACCTTCCGCTGTGAGGTGAGCACCACCATCGCCTATCATCTGTTGTCGATGCATCATCGTGAACATATCAGGAAGCATGCCAAGCAACTTCACTTCTCTTTACATCCTCATCTCAGATCATTATGAACCGCATAGACTGCGTAGACCAAGCCTCCTCCTCCGTAGATCATGGTTGCGGTAGACGGTCTGGAGTCTCGTGCAACTAACGCCCACTCGATCATGGAAGGCGGTTCTGTTCGTGTGGTAGTCTACGGTTCTGTCACCATCAGCCACCCACCCCCCAGCGTTCTCTTCTTTTCAACCTACAAGCACTTTGTGAGCAAACTGAGTTGGCTTGGATTGAAAGAAGCATTACATTGTTGTACCATCAGGCTGGTGCCAAGACCAGTGCTAGCCGTGACTGACGGGCTGGGCATCAGGGCATGCAAGGCTGGGCATTTACCGGTGTTTACTGGCATTTTCACATAACTTTAGGCATTCACCACCGCGCATTCATCAATTGCATTCATCAAGTTTCGAAGCTCGAGCTCAAAACCTACTCGCGTACCCGGCAGTACCAGGCAAGCTTCAAGTACCCGCACATACAGGCACTCCCAAAGCTTAAAGACTCTCAAAATCTTTTCACGGGTCGAGTTACAGAACTTGCAATCAACATCGATTCAGTATGCACTAAATGTGAGGCCTTGAGGCCATGAATTCTGGGGAAGCTTGAGAATTTCGAGCTCCGGCTCCACACCCACTTTGCAAGAGCCGGCGCGGTGGTAGCATAGGTCTGTCTGGGTCAAAACTGCACTAGTAGAGGTTCATGCACCATATACCATGTACATGTGCATGTATCCAGACTTGCGAAGTTGCTCTGGCCAAGAACAGTTTTTTTACCGCATGGTGCCATGGCCATTTACCATGTTCATAACGATAATTGAGGAAGAGGCAATATACCGGGGAAGAAGAATTAAATTCCGAACACTCGAATATCCACTTGTGATAACGGACGTCGACTCCACCTTCCGCGTGATAAGATAACTGATGACCGATAGATCACTGAGATAGCGATGTTTCCCGAGTATGACCCATCGTAACGCGTCAGTGACAAAGTTAGGCAAGCTCCTGTTTTTGTGCATCATGTGCTGCATGAATCGTAACAACATCTGCTAGTAGTAGGCCAAATAAATATGCCAAAATCGATACCAAATATGGTGTTTTCACTGAATATGGAGGTTTGCGCCTCCACCGAAGTAGTACAGACTGCCTGCAGGGTTGTTTGCGACTGCCAGTAGATCTACTGTGTAGTCGAGGATTAAAACAGGCCAAGCAAAGAGCCAGACTTTATGTTTATCTGATAGTGGAACACGGCTAGAGATAAAACATCCACGGACCACTTCAGTACATGTAACTGGTAACCGAAACTGCACGCCAATGATCAAACACTGATCGAAGTCTGAGGCTCGAAATTAAACCGGCGTGTATCGGTGGTCGTTAGTTCACCACTTTTATTAACCTACGACCACTAGAGCCCGGCTTGGCACCGTCACTTCACCTCACTTCACTAGCTCACGCCGCCGATAGGTATTATGACAGCTACAGACTGTCTCTGAGCACCCCTCCTAAACATACTAGCTAGTAGATTTACGTGCTACAGCTCTGTGGGTGTGCATGGTCGCATTTTATGGCGTTACTGGAGTTACCACTACACTACACTGGTTTACCTTTTAGCGTGTTTTGGGGGCGACACAGCGCACTGCTTCCTGGCCTGTGCTATTAAGTCAAACAATCAGGTCTATTTATGGCAAGTATCACAGTGCCACGTCCGCTTCCAGTTCTTCTGCCTTTTGTCTCAGGAAAGTCTAACTTCAAGTGATTTGCCCGCTGGCACTTCGAGGAACAGAGAGAATACATGTCACAGTACAAAAAAGGGAGTGGCAGCAGGTACTTTACCACGCGTGCACTTTATGACGCCAGGCGATCTCTGTCATGTAAACCTACACGTACTTCAATGTGTGTGGTACGACCGCCGAGTCGACACCAACTTAGCCGGGTAGTATCAAGCTGTATCCAGGTATCATCGAAGCATGAACGACGCGCGTCGACGTGTAGGTCATTCTAAACGCCGTGGCCGCATGGTCACAGCTGTGGTAGCTGCGGGTGGTTGTTGCTCTGCGGCCAAGGGTGCGCCTACACGTGAGATTGAATGCAATCGAACAAAACACAGCAACTTCTTCCTTTCTTTTCCTCCGGCTCTGCGCCCAAGCTTGGTTGGAATAGAAGAACGCCGACGGGCGCCAGCTCACTCGATCTGGAAACTACTGCGTTGAGTATAGTTATTTGGAATACAGCTGATCTTGATCAGAACGAAATTTGGCCGTTTCTTCATACCCAGAGTCACGACTCTTAGCGCTAGCTACGCTCCGTCTACAAGCGGGTCGCCTCAGGATTGGAGGTAGTAGAATCCTGCATGCGTAGGCTACTCCACTGGATGCGCATGTAAACGAGTTTTTACGTTTATTGGTGCAGCTGCCACGGGCTCAGGCTGAGAGTGTTCGTATCGTTAGTTGCTGTTAGAGAGAAAGAAACCTATCTATTAACAGCGTCCGCTATTACTAGGATTGATTGCTGTGTGTGGAGCGTTTGCGCTTGTACTTCGTGGTAAAAAAATGGTGTTCGACGGCTTTCGCAACAAGCCCTTTCCAACCCTTTACGGAGAAAATCGATCGGCCGTGACAGTAGATGTGTTGGAAGTCGGTCTCATCGTTGCGTTCCTAGCCATCGCCTTTAGCATGTTGCTGATCATTCCTGGCGTAAAGGATTGGAGACAGGTAAGGTTTCCCTTAGAGCAGAAGATCAGCATGATCGCACTGAACAGTTCATAATAAGTTGCTTCAATTTTCGATGGAGTTATCTTTTTCAGTGCGCAGTACATGCTGTACACGATAGGATTACCCGGGTTTACGTTATTCCTAATGGCAGTACTAGTGCCATCTAGTGCAGGAACCTATTACGTATACAATGAAAGCGACCTAACATTTGGGTCTTGGCTTGTTTTTTTTTTTCAGGGGCTATCTATTGTGGTGCGAGGTGCTGGCGCACTGTACGTCGGACTGGTCATTTTAAGTAAGTTTTAAGTAGCGACGAAATGCAAGGTCTGACAATCTCACTGTCACTATCATGGTTTCTAGGGCCTGAGCTCTTTCAACATACTAGTAGCGATCTAGCGTTGTGTTGGTCTGTGAGTACGGGACCATGACTATACGATAGCATTGTGTGCGAAGAAAAGTTTTCTGTCGAAGGACGATCCGACTAGCGATAACAAGGTTTCTGAAATCAGTAAAATGCTTAGGTAATAGTAATCAACGGGCACTCCGCCACCATTATTTGTTCACTTTTTAATTAATGGCAAGGTCTTCCGCGTAATTAATAATTGCTACCGTATTCGGTCAGGCCACGCGATGAGGTGAACTAGTATTGCGCGGGGGTACAATGACTGATTATAATTAAGAAGAGTGAAAAATATCTTTGGAGTGTGTGGGTAAGTGTTGGTATATATAGCTAAGAGGCGTACTAGCACATACCATTTAAGGCCATATGGATTGTTTTGGTACTTTGCGGCATGCTGGTGTAATCTACCTGCTGGTTATTAACTTTATTTCCTACACGGAATGCATGAAATTTGCTTAAGACTCAAATTAGACAGAGCATTAACGCATAGAAAGAGAAACTTAAGTTATCTTTGAGGACTTCATTTCAGGCCAAAAGGAAGACATATTTGAAGTAACTAAGGATGCATCTGGTTGGTCTCTGCAAACATCTTTTTCTACATACCAATCCAGTGTTACAATTTAACTGCCAATTAGTGTCTGAGCACCATTCAGTTACAGTGTGTGGGTGGGACAGGGGAGGTTGTTAAGTGTAAGTACATCATCTCCCAAATATTTTCAATGTATTGCTTCTCTGAGCGAAGGAGGCAGCCACAAAAAGAGCACCACCTAACCTTTAAGCAGATTTGGTCAGTTTACTCAGGCCAAACCATTATTCTCTTTGAGCTGGTCAACACTGAGCTGCAAAGTTAGATGATCAATAAGCACTGAGTTGCTGCAGTTCTCATTTAGTGAATAGCTGTCAAAGCTGGCCATGTGCATAAAATGTAGCCTTGGTTCATGTGAATGCATTTGGGATGTAGAACAATTCGTACAAAGACAGTTTTTCTTTTTTAAGTTAAGAAGTCGTTACGGCCAAGAGCAGTTTAGAAGAAGACTTACATGTGTGGAAAAAATGACAGAGAAGAAACAGCAAGAATAATGGCTACAGTGATGACAAAGTATTTACCTTAATGGTGAGGCCTTGCTTTATTAATTCATGTAGCCTAGAGCCTTGGCTCTTACCAATGCACTGGTGAGTTATCTTCTTAGAAGGAGTATCTAATTATGTTTTGCATAACATTCGACAGTATTGGTCGTTTACTTCTGTCCACAGTTTGTAACTTTGGCTATGAATGGCAGGAGGGCACTGTCACCTCAACGGTTCAGTACAAGCAGTTCGTGAACGTTGAAGTTCGGGCGAAAATTGGACTAAAGATCGGCCTGCATGGTGTGAACATCACTCTGAAGGCAACTGAACAGGGCAACCATGCCGGTATGTTTATGCTGCAAATGGGGCCGAAACTCGGATGCTTATGCCACTAAATTCGCTCCTTTTAATCAGCTATTGTGGTTTGAGCCAGATGTATTCTCGATTAGCAAAAATGTGCTACTGGCTAATGCATGTAAAATATTCACTTTACCTTTACAGCAATTAAAGTTTGGATTTTCAGATGGATTAATGTGGTAGCATGCCAGCTCGTCTTCCTTAGCTAATTATGACTGCCCTTGCATGCCGCAGATCTTGATGGGTTTAGGAAAACAAATGTTTAGCAGTTGCTAACGAGAGAAACCTCGAGCTAATGAGTCAACATATCCCAAGCCATTCATCATCATGATCAGTGCCTCTGTGATTGTACATGTGTCAGATCACTATCTTCTCTGTTGCCAGATGGTTATGGCCGGGTGGATCCTCCGAAAGTTCTCATCAAGAATATGACTGAGGAGATTAACTACAATGAGCATTTTGACTTTGGCTGGGATCAGCAGTTGAACGGCTTTGGGCCAAATGGTATGTTATCATCAGGTAGATGGGCATTTATTAGAAGTTTATAACTGATAACACACGGCCCACTTTCATGTCACTGTGTGCTATTTATATGAAGGCTGTTGTGATTTCAGGTGCAATCTTGTTTGCATGTGCCTGTCTGTTTATGTGTGGCTGATTTTGTAATTAATTAGCATGGTTTGTGTAGTGGATATTCTCATATAGAAATGCATCACTTTAGCACCATCATGGTATAGTCAGTGCACATGCACATTGCTGGCAAAAGATAAAGTTCTATGTGAGGTTGGACCAGCATCGGGCTCCATGATGCACGATGACCTACACGCTCTAGGCCTTTGTGGCCTATCACTCACGTAGTTTGTGGCAGATCGGCACGAAGGTTGAGGCCAATGTGCGCGCATCAATTTCACCACTAAGTGGGCATCTGCCCATAGTAACATTTCCATAATAATAATAATTGTGTATTTAATTTGAGCTTCATTGTTGGCCTCACACTGACTGACTCTTGAAACTTCACCTTACAAGTCACTGTTTTTCTCTCACATCCAGCTGCATTGCTCAATCGTCAGTTTCGCGAAGCTCAACGTCGTGGTGTGCCCTTACCAATCCTTGCTGTGGCTGAGTACTTCACTCTGGATGGCGAAGGGATTCGATGGGGCCGACTGTATCGGCAGGCAGGGTACTACACTCACCTTATGTTGTGGTAAGAAACACAAGTTTGTCATTGTGTCTTAAATGGCTCTCTGCAAAAACAAAGTGCTAAAGTGTAGAGTATCACACTAGCCACCATGAACACACACAGTAGATAACACTTTGGAATATGCTTAACAGTGTTTTTCCCCATGCAGGACGGCATTTCCTCTGTGGGTGCTGACGTGTCTGCTCATGCTGTCATTGCTTGTGTATGGAGCCATTTTTCTAATGCTGACAGGCGCAAGCTTGCTACTATCGTGCGTCATTTTTGTCGGCATTCACACTATAGAGTTGGAGCTGAAAATACCCTTTCAACAAGGAGATTTGCTAACCCTAAGCTACGGTTGGTGTTTTGGACTGGCACTATCTACCGGCATCCTCTGTATGTTGACAGGGCTTGCAATAATTATTGCCCACATGCTATATCCGATTGAGACGTCAACTTTCTTTGGCACCAGCTTGCTAGAGCCAGAAGATATTGCTGAAGTTGAAAATATGGACGAGGACTTTGAGCCTGTCTATGCTGAGGCAAGAACGAACTCAGGTTTTCCATTCCAATGGACGAATAATACGACCTCTGGGCCCATTACAAGCAAAGCAACACATGCACCAGGAGCTGGGGAAGGCTTACGTGTGAGCAAACGGCCAATTATACGTCTGTCACGCCAAGTCTCTGGTGCTTCAAGTGGTTCAAATAAGATCTATACATCACCATACCGAAGTGCACACTGGCGAAGGTTTTCCGTGCCTAAGCGTCGACCAAGAACTGCTCTCTATCCAACAATGGTTTTCCAAAAGACAGAACCAGCAGGCATGGCTCCCAATGGCATTCCATCTGAAGGCCATGAGTCCACATGCACCACATCTCAAGAAAGCACAATTGTTCTGTACGATGCTGTGAAAATGGGAGGTGGGCGTGGAAAATCAGGTGATTTAGCAAGCGGGCGACCTGTTCACCATCCACCACCACCACCCCATTTACGTGATCCAGTGCCTTTGCAATTGAAAGGCCATGAATATCCGATGACACAGCTCACCAGTGCAGACAGTAGTGAACCAGCATGTGTGTCAGACAAACCATACAGAACTTACAAGGATATGACAAACTCATTGACAGCATCGGAGAGGAGGGAAAGACGACCAGTTGAACCATCACCTACACCACCATCCTCAGATGACAGTGAACACATTACACCACAGCTTGCATCAGACAGACCAATGCAACCTTATAGCCAAGTCAAGAAAAACAAAAGCCCTGGTGGAAATGCTGCAAACGATACTGGTAGTGTTAAACAAAAGCCCCAACCTCCACCACGAGATCTCAACAAGCCACCAGTGTCTGGTAGTCCCGAAAAGGCAAAGAAAGCTCTCATGCCAAAATACACCGCCACGTCAACTGAGCATCGCTCACAGGAATCAGAATCTTAGATCCCTTGATACAACTTCTTGTGAATTTTGAAATAGACTTTGAATTAAGTGCATGTTTTTTTCTCTCTTACAGTATAGAAACTTACTGCTGGTACATACATATCTTGGGTACATCATCCAGGACTTCTGAACCTTAACAGTGCACACTGAGCTGCCAATCTTCACCACTCAAGATATTCAGTTCTTATGTAAAGGTGTGATATTTGTGCAACAATAACCACACTTTTTTCACAGTTACAATGCTTCTTATCACATAAACTGTGACAAATATTTCCCACTTTTTCATTCTCCAGCCTACTGTAGGATCTGTGCTATACTTTTTCCCACTCAATTTGTTGAACAAAATAATTGCAGTTATAAATAAATGCTGCATATATAAGAACAGTGACTTGATGAGTTTGCTTGCTAGATTCATTTCCATTACTGTTAGCTGATTGAATTTGACTCGTTCAGATTGCTTGCTGCTACTGACAAAGCCATAGTATATGTAATTGTCTACCAAGCTTCCAACTTGGTATCATGCCATTTATCTATGATCATAATATCTTAACCCTTTATGGACCGGCCATACAAAAATTGGTCACCAGCGACCAGTAGATTCTGGCCACCTTATCTCTAACGCTTTTTGGTTGCTATGGGTTTTCAGGCTGTCAATGTATAGGTCTGGGTTAGAGAAATAAGAAATGGCACCAAAATGATGGGGTTGTTGTTCAACTTCAAGAGTGTTAGAGATAAGGTGGCTGGAATCTACCGGTCACCGGCGGCCGATTTTTGTATGGCTGGTCCATAAAGGGTTAATTTCATCGTTAATGTTCATATGGCCACGTGCATTTGCATCTATTATTTGTCACCACACACATGCACGTACCTTTTCCGGGAAAAGACAAAACAAAACAAGATTTAAATAATTAAACAATGGGCTCTCAGGCATGATAATTGTGACCACTGGTAGCCATTTTCAAAATCTGCTTTTTGCACTTAAACTGGTCAAAGTATTCTCATTTTCTGCTAAAATGCAAAATTCTGCTAATTTCCCAGCGCTAATATAGCGATGTAACTCAAGGCAAAAAAAAAAGATAAACATGTAGGACATGGAAACAAGAAGGATCTCTTTGGTCCATGATCTGTTCTGGTTTATTAGCAAACTCATTTTTCAACTAAGTAGCTCTCTCTCTCTTTCTCTCTCCCACTCTCTCTCTCTTTACCTGCCAACTCCATGTTGGGGATTTTTACACAGGGATTTTCTTGACTAGTCATGCTAATTTCAGAATTCTTTCATTCAGATTTCAGACTTATGCTGATCTGACCAAACAGTTAAATTTCTCATGCAAGAGTGGCTTGATGCCCATGATCAAAACATCCAGCATAATATTAATAATAAAGTTGCAGGGTTTTGGTCTGAAGATACATGTATATAATGGTCTCACTGAAACATTCACAGAAGATTGCACTTGAACACAACTACTAAAGTAAAGTTACAATTCAGTAGGGAAACTTAATAGAGAGAAAGGAGGGGAGGGGGCTAGAATAATATTAATGTTAGGTTTATGAAGAGAGCACCATAATAAGGTATAAATTGTTAAATACTACATTTGATGACTTCAATTTATCAAGGATTAAAGTCATGTTTTAACGAAGTTGGCTACAGATAGAATAAAATAATAAAATTGTAGAATTGGGCTGTTGCACAAGAAAAAGGGTCATATAGGCTCAGTATCAAGCTGCAAGCCATGGCCACATTTAGTGTAAGTGGGGTATGAAATTGGGGCACAGAATGAATTTTTGGAGATTATCTGAAACTCAAACAGCCATCCAGTTTGTTACAAATGGTTTTTATGTACATCTAGTTTAATGAAACATGAAGAATAAAATTTGCTCAAAACCTCACTCTATAACTCTTTTTTTGATGGGCCTGACCAATTATCACATTTAGTTTCCAACTAGTGATGACAAACCTGGTTCTATGTCAACTAACTTCTGATGATGATGATGAAATCTCTGCATCACTACGCTCACTTTCATCATACAGGGTGCTGAAGATGACTAATTTCTTCGTTTTGTGTGGGCATAAATGGGTAGTTCAGCCATCACCTTGGGTTCCAAACGAATCGGCAGGGCATACTGAGCCATGATTAATAATTTTGCACAATTACTTGCCAAAAGCCGGTTGTGTTCAAATTTTAAAGACAACACACTGTTTTTTTTTTTTCATATGGACATAATAGCATAGATAGTAGTACGTGTACTAGAATTTGTGGCTACACTAACTCCAGGTGCATGAATAGGGCACTGCAGGGTTAACTGCAAACTTCTCCATTGCTCACCATTAGCAATGTAACTTATTTCAAAACAAAACAAAAAAAAGGCGAGAGTTAACTAATATAGAGTAACATTTACGACATAGTAAAAACTACAGTCACGGACGGTTTCACAGCATTACACATGTATGCATACAAGTCATGTTACTGATGATGTTACATGCTGGGAAATAGGACCTGATTTGTAACAGTTTCTCTGCGAAAGGTTAAAATCGCGGATTTGCAAGCTCCATACCTGAACGTTTTGATCGACGACAAAGTTTAGTCTATTCACTCTGTTTTCTATTCCACACAAGCAAACCCAGCCTAATGAAGGTACGGGCAAACTCTACCCCCAAACGTTCCGACAAACCGTTCCTCTCTTTCTCCCCCTTCCTCTGCTTCTATTCAACCAGCACAAAAGGTGTTCCACTTCAACCATTTCTTCAATCTTGGTCGCCACAGCAGTAGATTTTGTAACATTGTTATACTAGTAACTTGATGCATGCATATGCATCCAAGTTGACACAGCTGATTGCGGGGAGCGCGATCATTTGAAAATACTATAAACTGTAGTATAGTAACGATACTGCGGTTGGCTACGTCCAGCGGCGGCGACTTTGCATGCGCATGCTTTGGTGACTCGGTTGCCGCGGTAAAATATAAATGGCAGCGGACAAAACGTGGTCCGCTCTAACCCGCTCATTATTCAGAGTTCAGTTCCGGTGCTTGGTTTTCCACAGAAGAGGTTTGTAAATTGTAGATCTACAACTCAGTTACTATTACATGGTTATGATGGTTATAGGACCAGTCTATTTCCGCTGTAGAAAACTGGCAAGGCATCTACCGGCATGCGTTGTTTAGCAGGGCTTGCGGAGTAGCTATAGCCTGGAGAATTTCCTTGACACTCTTCAAACGACAATCAACGTGATTATGCCTGGGTCGGTTGCCTGTTTAGCGATATACTGAAATGAGTACCGTGGACTGCGAGCTTGGTGGCCATGATGGCCTTTCAGATGAGGATGGTCTTGGGGAGGAGTTGCTCGAAGAGTTCCGCAGCCTGTTTAATAAGTCCAGAAATGCTTGCGTTCCGTCCACTCCTCCAAGAAAAACCTCTGCTGTGCCTGTAAGTTTGCATAGAATTAGCAATCCTTCCAAGGTTTCAAATTTGAGTTATTTCCAGCCAACAGAGTGGCTGTATCAGATTGGGGAATGCTGCAACACCATACACCATATTTTAGCCGCCAGTTTATTTCATTCGTGCCTTTTGCTGTCGCAGAAATTAGGCAAAGAGAGAGAGAGAGAGAGAGAGAGAGAGAGAGAGAGAGAGAGAGAGAGAGAGAGAGAGAGAGAGAGAGAGA
>JAOWAW010118443.1:0-12724 GCA_028565695.1 Nicola tetela
CATTCATTCTACCAGACAACCCTTCGAGTTGCATGAACCGATCGCTCAACACCAGAGCGTAGGCGTAGTAGTTTCCTTCGAAATTTGCAGATAGTGCCCATCTGATCTCGATATCTGCGGGACTGCCTCGAGGTTTCCTTTGTGATGACAAACGTTAAACGTGATAATTGGGAACAAACTGGCAAAATCTTCTGCTGAAACCTGACTACCGCTATCGGTGTCCTGGTACTTCTGAATCGCCTCTTGGAACATCATGTAATCCCGTCCGTAATTACGACTTTCTGCAGCAAAACTAACGTCCAACTCACGATCGGGGAACCTTGTGCTGTTAATCCAACACGAGATCAGAGAAAGTGTCCCGGCATCAAAAACGACAGGATTTGTCTCTTGATCACCACACTTCGCTTGGAATCGGAAGGCTACAAGGACGTAGTTCGGCAACTGTTCGCTACTGTTCATCGTCACCCTCCAGCTCACGCTGGTTTCACCGTTGTTGTATGCGTTTCGATAAATCCTGACTTGTTCAAAATGCAACCGTCTCAGGGTACCGCTAACAAGTTTTCCTTCGAGGTCTGATTGTACAACGAGGCTCGGCGTTAACTTTAGCATCCACAGGCTGATGTGCTTGATGTTAAACTTTCCAGCATTGACGCCGTTTGCTCTGAAACGTAGTTGGCGGCTGTCTCACGTCTGAACTCATAGGTGTGCTTCACTCCGATGAAAGCGGTGTCAATATCTTTGTGAGATCCAAAGATTTGTGAAAGAGGAAGGAAAAGACAAGTGTCTTTAGTTCCGGTCGTGACGGCTTTACGAAGAGCAAACCCTTGGTTGTAGCCTGCGTTGTCAAGATTCGCCGTCAGTGTAGCAAGGACTGTCCTCGCTTCAGCTCGACTGATATGATTTGCAGGAGCCCAGGTATTATCTGGAATTACGGCTGCTGGGAAGGCGGTTCTGTACCTGCTAGAGCTCGCTCCAGCCGTCCCACTATCCTTATACCAGAGCATGTTTGTCGCTGAAGATCTGCCGTAATCATTGCTGTGTGACAATAAATTCATGATTGCCGAAGCTTGAGGAAGGTAATGCGTGATTTCCTCAACGGTGTGATTATTCATCTCATATTTTGCGCTTTGGAAAAAACTCCAACCGCCGTTAGCCAGTGTCACTTCTTGGGCGGCATAATCAGCGTCAGTGGGTGCTACAACTAGCCGTCCTCTAACTTCTATCATCGCTTTATGAGGGAGTAAATACCGGTCCAAGTCTCTCGTTTCTATCGTGTAAATGCCGCCGGCCGGTTTATTCATTTGGTTTCCATCACGTTGCTGATATTCGACGTACTGATACTCAGCAGTGGATCTATCGATGAGCGGTGGGTCAAAAGCGTTCCAAAACGGAGCCACAATTTCCTTTACCATTCTTTATTATTATGATTATTTCTTTTCAAAGTCTTTGAGTACCGCTTCCGGCTAAAATGTTGCTGATCATCGCCCGGGAATTGTCGGAGAGAGGAGCTTGATTGGCCAGTCTATTGATCAACTCTTTGGATTTCTTAGAAGTGCTTTCTTAGCTTGAGGATTAGTTACCAATTGACTGATTGTTTCCGTCATCACAGACGGCACTCTTTTTGAAGTTGATACCCTCGAGAGCACTCTCTGAGCTAAATCAGCTCCCAACTGCTCGGATTTTTACGTAGCTTCATCAAGGATAGCCTTCTTGGATCAGTCAGCCGCATCCTTCACTAGATTCTTCACGTTCGTCGACTTCAACACATTACTTGCCTTTTGACGGGCGTTCTTCAAAGTCGCTGTGGTGGCTAGCTTCCTAGCAGAATTGAACAGATTTCCGAAAATACTTCCACCGATTATCTTCTGCTTAGATAACAGATTCATTTGTATCAACATCTTTTATCTTTATCTCAATTAGTTCTGTTCCCTCAACGAAATGTAAAAGGTCGTTCTCTCCTTGTTGAGATCGAGCTCATTCCTGCTTTGATCCGTGATTCGAATGGTCGATTGCGATATTTGCGATTGCTTCGTGATCGGTAGATAAATCAAGTTCCGAGGTTGAATAATCATGAGATAACCAGGGGGAGAAGTTGGACTGAACAAATGAATGATGTCCGTCTGCCTTCCATTAATATAAGAACTGTTCACCAAGCTGCATCAAATCAACCCGCTGTTAATTTTCATGATATCTACCATCTTATCACTGCCGTGGTTGCCGTTTTTATCAAGTAGTTTGGAATTGAACCCTAAGATGCTTTTCAGGTTGCCGCCTGAATTTTTGTCTTGAAAAACAACTTGATAACCCCCTTTTAGAACAATTCTACTTTCCAAAGTGTTGTAGTCAGGCTCGATGCTGATGTTATTGGAATTGTCTCCCTTTGCCTCGATCAATCGCTTTATGCCGGCATTGATGTCGATGATGCTGTACACTCCAGCAGGAAGGGTTAAGTCGATCCAAGTTGAGCAGTCAGGGCTGTACCTCAACTTGTTATTCTTCTCGTGGACGTTATGCCACGAGTATCAAATATTGGCTGGGACTAGAGCTAATTCGTAAGTTTTCCGATAGTCCAACTCGATAGGAGGGCTGAAATAAACGGTGAAATTGGAACTTCTTCCCGAAGCCGTATTGCTGTCCAAAAGTAACGTTGTTTCAAAGGTCATCTTTATATGTAGGCATCAAAAAATCGTTTTGTATTGACCTTTGGTGATGACCTTCTCTTCAAACAACTTATCCAAAATGGTTATGATTTCGTTATCTATCGCTCAAGACACTTTACCACCTTGCTTTGAACCAATTAAAATATTGAGTCTTTTCACCAGTTCATCAGGAGACTTATAGTAGGACATCCGACCCACACCATATTTTTTCGATCAAGGGTTCATCTCACCACTCAGATCAATGAGCTTGGAGAAGGTTTTAACAGCCGCAGGACTGTACATCTTCTTTGAGTTGTATCGTTTCGTTATCAATTCTAGAAGGTCTCTATCAATGTTTCAACTCAGCACTTTCTTGCCTTCTCTGTAAGCTTCCAACTTTAGTTGACTGAGTTTTTCTGGATCTACCCAAAGGTTGCCATACATGCTGTCAGCAGTTAGTTTGTACGGATTCTTAGACTTTTTGTTAATGATTCCCTGACCGGTTCTGGTCAACACGATTGCAGCCTTCTCCCCCTGGATGAGCAGCTTGAGACTACTGTTGTATTGTCTCAGAGTCTCAAGTTCCTTCCGTTTCTGCTCTGTGAAACCACGCTATCTGCTCTGCACGTTCAAACTTCTCAAAAATGCTGCAATCTCTTGTTTTATGGTCTCAATCCGTTCGATGAAAACGGTTGTCAATTCGCTCAGTGTTGGCAAATGCATTGCTCTCAAAAGGCTTACGTCCAATCCAATACGCGGGTTTATGTCAATTCTTGGTTTTGTTGGTGTAGTTGGACGCGCAGCTGCAAGCCCTGGCAGTGCGGGTTGCGGAGCAGGTTGCGGAGCAGGTTGCGGAGCAGGTTGCGGAGCAGGTTGCGGAGCAGGTTGCGGCGCAGGCTGCTGCAGCTGGAGTTGCTGCTGTGTCAACAAAAGGTTACGGAGAAGGGCCGCTTCATGGTCATCCAACTTTCCAGTAATGGCCCCTGATTCTCTTGGAGTTTAGGAATCAAGGCATTTTGCCTGTCATCGGTCTTTTTCTGTCGCTCTTCCTCTAACTTTTTCTGCTGTTCCACTACCGGCTTTTGCAGCTCCCCCGCTAACTCGCGTTGAAATCGTTGCTTTCCTATCTTCTCATCAATCACTCGTTTCCTAAGTCTGTCACGATTCTCCAAAAACTTATCAATGAGTTGCTTCCTTTCAGCAGCACTCTTCACTGTTTGAAACGCCATCTTTATCATAAGCAGAATTTTTTTAATTTTTGGTTCATGCCTACTTCTGTAAAGTTATTGCTGAGATGTTGTCAACATATTGTCAATTTGTTGCAAGTTATCGTGAATTTACTGTCAAGTTGTTGTAAAAACCGTCAAAATTTTGTCGATAGATTTCGGGAATATGCGTCACCGTTTTGTCTAAACACATGAAACAATGAGGCTCCGATGTTGCTTGTCGATAAATCTTCTGAAACTCGTCTTTTCCCAAGTCTCTCGCGTGATCGGTTGCAATGTTCGAAACATCCCGGTTATCTAACGACGGGAAGAGACAGAAACATTTCGTGTTTCGTCTAATGTATTTCGGAACGTCGTAATAACTCTGACAGATGTACATGCAGTTGCAATTCTTTGTTTCGACTGAGTGAAAAGTCCTCCTTGATTCGATCCATGTTTCGCTTATTGATTTTAATGTCATCAAAAACGATGACTTTATTCTTTTCATCGTCTAAGTCCTCCACGGGCACGACGTCTTCAGGGTTCTCTATATCGAGAATGTGCTCTCCTGTTTCGTTTTCAACAGCGTCGAAAAACTCCCTTAACATCGTGTATTTACCTTGATCGGGATCGATTGTGTATATAGTCACGCTATCTGGACTCATCCACTGAATCAACACCTTGCAAAGTGTGTTCGTCTTCCCATACTCTGTCGGACCTACAAACATGTAATGACAATCAGGCAACAGAAAATGATGTCGACTTTCTCTCTCTTGCTCGGAATCAAATTGATAATCTCCATAACGCTTTTATCTATTGTAAAGATTTTTTCACATTGATAGGCAATAAGTACTTTGGTTCGGTTTCTTTCAGTTTCTGCATGATCCCATCTATATCAAAAATTTCCTCGTATTTCCGTCTAAGCTCGACCCCGTTAATAGATGGGCATAAATCAGTGATGTTATCTTCAAGAAAATTCAGTTCTTGAATCAAACGTGTAGAATCGCAAGACTCTTCTCTCAGGTAAGATCTCAACTCATGCAATAATTTTTCATAACTTGTGTAAGCGTATTTCATCAACTCAACCTTTCGAGGGTAGTTTTTCTTCTTTGCTACAACGGAAAGCGCGATCCTAACACACCCAATAGCAACAGCAGGTAAGAACACAGCAGTTCCTGCCAAACCACGCGTGGTGATGACTGCTGATGTCGCTGTTAAAATCAGATCTTTTTTCTTATAGGATTTGTGTGCTTGTTTATACATCCACATTTTACGATGGCAGCGATAGAACAGAGAATACAACAAGTGCAGCTGATTGGATGTCAAGTCCTGTGAGATGTGATTGAATTCAAAAATGCTTTGCTTCATCTTATTACTTTATTTTACATGCGATCTGTGACGAAGAACTCTACAAGCTCTTCTTCTTGATCGGATAGCGGTGTGGTGCTAGCTGCGGAGAAATATTGATGAGTGCGATTTCCTTGAGCAAACACCCCTGGCTGAAGTTCAGCGAGGGTGATCACTGTATCAGTGGGTGTGAAAGGAACAGTTGTCTTAGAGCCCTCTGTCAGGTAGGTGAACTATCCCTGAAACTTCCACTGATTCGTGAAGCGAGGGTCTTTTAACAATCGGAGTTTTATCCAAGCATCAGTTGACAATCCAGACCGATGTCGGTGAAACACCTCAGGAGCAAAGAGAAGCTTGCTATACACTTCGACCAGATCTCCGTTTGTTCGTCTTCCAATTTGAAAATAGATCAGTCTGGCAGAGGCTAGTCTGAACAGATTGACAATGTTTGTTTCTCGACCTGAGATGCAATCAAGTTTGCATGCAGAATAAAAGTGGAGCGAGGTTGGACTTCCTAAAAACGAAAGGTTCCCATAGAGATTGCCCGGATACGTCTCGGATGCATAATTACCGTCAGCAGTCTTGGATGGCGTGTAGTTGATGTTCATGTAGTGAGTATCCGGCGTGGCCAAGGTGTAATAAGTGGTCTTCTTGACGATTTCAGCTAGGATCTTGTACAAGAGTCTACACACAGGTACATTCATCAGACCGGCGGGGCCTTGAGGTCCTTGTTCTCCTCACGGACCTCTAATGTTAGAGAACGGATACCAAGCTACAGGGCGTCCGTTTTTCCTGAAAACTTCACCTGTAATGTAGTTCAGATAGTAATCAGTGACCACGCCAAGGTGTATGTCTGAGTCTCTCGTTCCCGTATGCCACGCTGATCCTTGAGGGCCAGCGGGACCTTGCGGGCCTTTCAATCCTCTTGGACCTCGAGGAACTTGCATTTTTCAACGGCCTGAACATGCTCCTCGAGAATGGGAAGTTTTTCCTCGAGAACATTGACCTTCGCCGTCAGCCGCTCATCCACCCGATGCAGAACGTTCATATCCGCCCGCTTGGCGTAAGCCGTCAAGTCTACACTTCCAAATCCTTCTTGCCTAGTTCCAAACTTACTGATCGACATCTCTCTATTGAAGAAAGATTTTTATTGTTTCTCGTTTTGACACCTTGATCTCGTCGTGTGTGTGCTCATCGCTGATTGGTTGGATCTTTTCCATGCAATGGAAGACTTTGATACCTTGACCACAACATGTGCGTGATTGTGTTGGCTGCATTTGCTCAATCTATAGAATGGGTTTGGTGATGGCTTTGGGACTGTATACTAGCGTTGTTTGCCCGTCAGCTGTTTTGTAGCGTTTGTCATCGTAGCAGCTCAGACCAACCTTGTTGGCTTTGTACGACTAGATCTGGTGGTGGTCAGATAGGATATTCTTCATTTGCACCAGTGACTGCGTCTGGTCGTGCAGTGGCTTCGCGTAGCTATCATGCGTGATGTTCTTTCTCACGACTCCTTTCTTGATACCCTTCGCCCTCTTGATACCTTTGGCCCTCTTGCTCTCGTCGTCCTCCATCTTCAACGAGTACATTTTCGAGCGCAGACCCACGAACTCGGTAATAGGTTTGGACGCCGTCTCGTCCTTGAGCTTCCCGATCACTTTCTTGTTGATCGCATCGTAGAACGGGCAATCGACAGGGTAATCGGAGAAGTCGAACAGTTCTTTGTCACCGTACATGTTCTGATAGATGTTGTCGGTCTTGATCTCGTAGCAGAGACTGTCTGTGTCAGTGAAGAGCAACTTGGCGTCGGACCCGTACCGCTGCTTGATGTAGTTGTAATGGAAGTCGTACATCAAGGTCTTGCTGTTGTCGAGAATGGTGAGTCCACAGTAATTCAGCTTGTACAGTGACTTCTTTCGCATCTCGATAGCGGCAAATTTCTCGGTGAAGATCTTCATCGCTTTGAAGTGCGGTTTCGACACCAGCTCTGTTCTTTTATCGATGTCATTGCACAGCTTGACGTCCCTATGTTTTCAAAGATTCTCCATGGTCTTGCCGAAGACGCTGTTGTTCATGAGCTTGAAGAAGTCCTTCTCGAACACGTTCTTGGCTTCTTTGCGTCTGACGGTGTTGAAATCGATGTAACCTTTTATCCACGGTGCTTGATAAAACCTGATGACTCTGTGAATCTTCGTCAGCTTCATACCGAGCGAGAGGTTGAGCTTCAGATTACGGTAGTGCACAACGTACTTGGTTTTACCGTTCAGATTCGGGATGAGCTTGGAGACTTTCGAGTCGCCCATATGGAACTTTCCCTTGAGGGTCCTCGAGTAGTGGGATAGCATGTCGTCTTCGACGAGGACGTTCTCGGGTGCGAGCGAGTAGTCGTTGTGCAGGTCGTGAAGTTCCGGTGGATACTCCAGATTGACTTCGAGAATGTAGCCTGTTGGTGAGTCGTGGGCGACGTCTTCAACCTTGAGCTCTGCGCATTCGTCGTCGCTGAGGCAATTGAAACCGCACATAGAAAGCGGTTGACTCATAGCCCAACCGTAGAGCTTGTTGGCGTCGAGGTAGATGATCTACTTGCTGTCCTTCGACGGATCGTGCGATTTCATGTACTTGTTGTTGGCTACACTGTACCTGTGAGTGATGGTCGAGATACCAGCCCGCATGCCTTTCTCAATCATTAGATGCATGTCCGGATCCGTCAACAACTTCAGGGTCACGCCGCTCTTTTGCAAGCATGCTTCCCACGACAGTCCAGGTGCTGTGAAGTAATGAGCTGGGTCGAGCTTGTAGTACCGCAGGCAAGTCTTGCGGAAATTCTCGAAGACGTCAGCTAGCAGTATCACATCCGTCTCGAGGTAGAGGTCGTGGTACTCAACCATGGTTTTCGTTCTGAGCATACTCCAGATTTTCTTGGCGTGCTCGTAGTCGCCATTGCTGATGTGCTCGTCACCGAGTTGGCTGTAGAACGCTGCCTGCGGTGGTAGTTCAAACGGGTAAACTCCCTTTCTGGCGAGGAGTTCTTGAGTCTCTGACTTCGGGAACTCAGCGGTCAGATGCTTAAACTTCTCCATATCCGAAACCTTCAGGTTTTTCACTAGGTTCGGGAGAGAGGACTTCATGAGCTGTAGGCTATCGATAAACCTCAAGCTCGATGAGTAACACACCTTCCTCTTTGATTTCAAAGCCTTCCGCACCGGGTCACTTACTTCAAGACCTTCCTCTTGTACAAAGTCATGGAAAGCCTCGTAGAAACATTTCCTTTTCTCATGATACCTACGAACAAAGCGCTTCATCTGCTTTTCTGTCACATCAACCAGCGCATCAAACAGTGCTTTCTTGTGTGTCTTCTTGCCTAATGCTAACAGACATTCTGCTTTTTCCTCCTTGTGCATATCATAGTGTCTATCCATAAGCCCCTCCAGACCTTTTCTCACGTTTTCATCACCTTTCTTATCCCAGTATTTCTCAGCTATGGTGAAACTGATGTACTTCTCCATATCGTTCGGAGCGCAGGTGATTTCATCATCACACTCACCGAGGCGCTGCATGATCAAGTGTGAATCATACCCCCGGAGATTGTGGAATACAACCGGGGTTTCACTCGGGTAGCTGAACTCCAGGTTGCATTTGCTGTGGGCCGCTCCTCTGAATTTACCAGTGAGGTGACAATGGTCTCGAACTTGCTTCTTGCCTTTGTCTCCCACCTTGAACTCTCCCCTGTAGATGTGACAGTGAGTAGCTGCCTCAAACTCCCTCACGTCTTCCGCAGTCAAGCGCATGGGCTTTTTCTCCTTGAAGATGCCGTTGATACGCTTCTTCTCTTTCTTCATCGCTTGCATAGCTCTCCCTCATAGCCGTACACGTTGATAGAGATTTGATTCTGCCATTCGAACTTTAGTACGTCTTTGAGAGATATTGAGAATTCAATCCCATCAAAGTTGAGCTCACTTTCGTACTGTTTGTACTTGGAGACCCCCTCAGGGTGTATCTCCTGCGGGTGTAAAGCAGCTCGTACACTCCACATGAAGCACTTGTTGTCCTTGTTCTGAATGTTGATGACGGCCTTGGTGTTTCGCACCTTCGTGGGTATTTCCATGTAGGATGAACCTTTGAGAGGTGCGTGTTTGTGGATACTTATCTGGAAACGCAGCAGCTTGTTGAAGATCCAGCCGGAGCCTTCCCGTTGATAGTTCGTGATCCCTTGTCTCAGATCACAGACTGCCTTATCCAACGCATCTTCGATCCCCGCTTCATTCATGACTGTGTAAGTGTCGGAGGTTATATACGGTTGAGAAGTCACAGGCTCATCACTTACCGGCTTGATGAACTCAACCTGAACCGTGGCCAAGACCTTGATGTTTTTCTGCTCAGAGAGTTTCCTGCGTAGCAACTTCGCAACGTCTTCCTTTTTATTATTCAGGTAGCTGAACGGGTCTTTGACACGCTTTGCAACGCGGATATTGTACCCTTCGTCAAGGCCTTTGAATGCTCTCGCAGCTGCGGTATAGGCCGGTTGTGGCGGTGGCCTTACGACTTTACCTCTGAACAATCTCTTGAAGCCGTCGAAGTAGTCTTCGGTCGTGGGAGGCTTCGGCTGATGATGACCGCACAAGCCATTGGCCTTTGCTGTCCGATCCTTACACGGCTGTCCCTTCTTTGTGGTGGCAGTGCATTTTACCCTAATGACCGCAGGTGTTTTAAACAGACGCTTAAGTCCGTCGAAGTGGTAATTTTCAATTTGAGTCTTCATTTCGATATCCTCATTAAAAAAGAAAAAACCCTTTTCCTTTTTTAGGAAACCGACCGTATTCGAACTTGTGCGCTTGATTTGAAAATCGCACGCCTTCATCCATCAGACCACATTGCAAGTAACACTTTCGTGTAGATAAACACCTTTTTTTGGAAGCCGACCGGATTCGAACTTATGCGCTTGATTTGAAAATCGCACGCCTTTATCCATCAGACCACATCGCCGGTGCCACATCATTGTGTTGGTCCCGCATGGATAAGCTGAGGTCTGTACGGTGTTGCCTCTCACATTTTTTTAGGCAGCATCAGCTTCGAGATGCGTAGACGGCGACGCCGTACCTGCTATCGATGGTGAGGGCTGCGAAGGCGACGCCGAAGCACTATTAATTCTTAATGGGTATCTGACTACGGATTTAACAGGGTTTGCCTGGGAATGCTTAGCAGGGATTTTTAACAGTGTTTGACAGCTCTATGTTAACAGGGGATCTGACTGGACATTTTAACAGGGTTTGCCTGGGAATGCTTAACAGGGATTTTTAACAGGGTTTGACAGCAATATGTTAACAGGGATTTGACGGAGCATTTTAACGGGGTTCTGACGGCTGTATGTCAACAGGGATTTGACGGAGCATTTTAATGGGGGTTTGACTGAGTGTCCCAGAATCCTCATTTACTATACCACTGTCAGTAAGCTTACGTCGGACGGTAGTCCATTTGGCGATCAATCACCTCGTCTTGAGAAGGGAAACTCCAACGTCGGATAATAATATCTGCTGACCAGAAATCGGAACGTAGAATGTCGTTTTGGTCTGCGTCTGTATACGTAGCAGCCACTGATAGACGTGACGCTTTCACCCCAAACCGTCTTGAAGGAAGGAAGCGGCACGAGGAAACCCATACTCCTCGGTTGAGACAGTAATTAATTACTAGGTCAGTAGAACTGTCAGGCGAGAGGCCTCCAAGGTAGAAGACTGCTCTTTTGAGAGGAGCAGCACCACGCAGGCTGGCGGAACTTGAGGAGAGCGACGCGGTGGTAAAAGCTATAGATGTCTGATTGCTTGTGTCCGAGCTCGAGGACTGTAGCATATTAGGGGGAGACATAGAGGTCGTGCGCATACCATCTACGGTGGAGTTCTGGTCATCCATCCTTGTGGATCCGAGATCACCAGCCAACTCGACTTCCAGGGCACCCGTAGGGTCGTTGTTCGTACAGCGTTTTTGGCTAATTATATTGTTAGCACCGTATTCTGCAACTTTGCTCGAACTGTCACTGACATCTCGACTTGATGGTCGAGGCCGGGGTGCTTTTCGGTTTTTTGTTGTTTCTGTGCTTGATTTGTATCCGTTCCTGGCGGTGCGCGCACACCTGGTTTACCTTCTGGTGATGCAGTCTGCTCTAGATCTGTTTTGGGCTGTCTACCTTTCGATGAGTATATGTTGGTACAGTGCATTCAGATTATTTTCTCCAAAACTTTGAACAGATGTAACTCAAAATCTATCAATGACACTCGCTCAAGATACACATGTATGTTGAATTAATGGTAATTATGAGCATCCTTCCCCAATTTCAAAAAAAAGTATTAATTTTGGCTTTTCTTAAGAAAGGCACTCACTCCCCTTTTGGGGGGCGCAGAGGGGAAATAATTACGTCAAAAGTTCTCAGTTACGGTTAGTTCAGATGGCGACAGGCGTTGTTAAGATCAACGTCGGTACAGTGTACACGCGTCGAGGTCGCTTCTGGGATCCTTCGCTTCGACTTTCGACTTCCTTTTGTTCAAGTTTCCATTTCACATCTCGCTTTGTTGACTTCGTTCTCTGCACGGAACAATGGCTCTTGTTGGTAAGCTCGAGGAACTGGATCGCCGTTTGGCTCACCAGGATGTGTGTACACTTGTTCTGGAAGTTCGAGGAGTTTGCCTGAGGGAGAAATTTAAAGCGGCGGTTCAAGTTGGCTCTCAAGTCTATTGTAGACTTGAGAAGAACGACAAGGCCAGTTTTGGACAGTGTATTGTTGTCCATCGCTCCAGCGATGATGAACTTGTCGGCCGTGTTGCAGCAGAACATGGCGACCTTCTTGTATCGTTCCTCAAATTTGGGAAGTTTTGTTTGTATCATTGGTGAGTTTGAGTTAGAGCCCATTTTAGCCCAGAAGAAGAAGGCGAACAAGGCACGCCTGAGCTAGCGCTCCGCATTTCAGACGAAGAAACGGCAGCCGGCAATATTACAGGCGATGGCAAGTCAGGCGAAGATTCGGTAGGACTGTTTTCGCCCGTCATTGACTCAAGGAGAGGCTTCGACGATCTCGGCTCCTTCTTCTGTTTCTTACACGACCTACCTGCACATGCTCGCTTTCCTCCTCGCTTGCCAGGTGATGCTACATTTTCTTTATTTAATTCCAGAGATTTCATTGCTCAGAGCGTCTTCTAGATCTTGCTTTCCCAGTAACTGACAAGGCTTTTTCACGTCTTCGATCGAGCTTCATTTGTGGCCTTCTCGATCGATCGACAGGTTTACTTTCGATCAGGCCAACCGGATTAGTCAGCGCGTCACGAAGCTTAATTCCATGGCGCGACCATGGGAACGATGCGCAAAATCACCAGGCAACCGACATTTAAGGTTAACAACATTACATATATTTTTGCCATTTTCGTTTGATTTATTGTAAAAAGTTTATAAAAGAAAAACACCGTGTACATGTACCTGATGTAGGGAGTACCGTACTCGGTTACTTTCTTCAGCTTTGCATGCCTGAATCGAGCTATTTTTAGAACACAA
>JAOWAW010118476.1:223-12719 GCA_028565695.1 Nicola tetela
ATACATGTACAATACATACTAGTATACATGTACAATATATACTAGTATACATGTACAATATATACTAGTATACATGTACAATACATACTAGTATACATGTACAATATATACTAGTATACATGTACAATATATACTAGTATACATGTGCAGTGCATACAAGTATACATGTACAGTATATACTAGTATACATGTGCAATACACACTAGTATACGTGTACAATATATACTAGTGTACATGTACAGTACACACCAGTATACATGTACAGCTAATATTTTACTCGTACTGTTTATTGAAACTGTTTCTCAACGTGAGTCCTCATGTAAGAAAGTAAATTTTTAAAGTCTTGCATTCAATAAAAAATTTGCCAGCACATAAGCAGCGCAGAGAATTTCACAATGGCATTCTGATAGTACTAAGTAGCTAGTAGAGTAGTCCAATGGTTTGAAATGTTGAAGTCAAAGCAAAGATCAGCCTCATGGGCTTGTAGTCCAAAGTGGCATGAAAAGTAGTTAATGAGATACTCAGCCTTTTGCGCAAGAGTAGCAGCTGGACCCCTCACCACAACCAAAGCATCTTTGGCTCCATGTGAATGCTGGTGCAAGTCTAGGTACACAATATTGCCATGATGCACCGTGATCAGAACAGTGTAAGGTGTTTGCAAAAAAGGCACAGTAGAGACTCAGGGCTGATAAGAACTTCTATAGCACTGCTACATGTAGAATACGTTCCACACCATCTTCTCTGCTGTGGAAGCCCACTGACATGCCATGGGTTGGCATAAGCTGCAAATCTGGGCACAAGTCAAAAACACAATAGGCAGCTAAAGGCTCAAACGCTTCACTGTGGTGCTCATGTTGTGCTGAAGTTGCCTTCCAAAATTGCTGACACGAAACTGTCCAAGCACATCTTGCTTGGTTGTCTGCCTGGTTTTGGCAGCTGCAAAACGTCATGTAGGATGTCTCTAGCCAAAACAGCAGCACTTACAGTGCAGGTAGAACTTTCAGATCGCCTGTTAATGGTTGACTGGTATGCTGATTAGCACTAAATACTCACAAACCATACCAAACTTCCACAGAACACATGTTGACTGAGTGAACTGGAAGGATGGAATACTACAGCTGGCTCCATGGTGTGGTGT
The DNA here is from genome assembly GCA_028565695.1 of Nicola tetela. Classification (NCBI taxonomy): domain Eukaryota; kingdom Metazoa; phylum Porifera; class Calcarea; order Clathrinida; family Clathrinidae; genus Nicola; species Nicola tetela. The sequence continues at coordinate 1,362 of JAOWAW010118476.1, forward strand.
TGTAGTATACTTCTCATTAGCACTGAGGCTTGTGAGCATCTTCATCAGAGTCATTGATAGCAGTTTCCTCATCTTGGCTGTCACTGCCATCACTGCTACTGCTGTCGCTGTCACTGGTTACAACACTGGTTCTTGTAAAGTGATCTTTGTCACTGGAATTGCAGTTGTCATACCTACAAACTCCTCAGCTGGTCCAATCACTGCTGCAGCAATCACAGGCTGAACCCAACCATCCAGGATCACTTTAACCTTGCACTGCTGCTCAGCAACCGCATCCAAAATCCACCGAAAACGTATAGGCTTTACAACCAACAATTGAGGGTCTGCCTCTACAGCCCTCCCAGCAGCTGTTGTGTCATCAGAACGAGTGGTAATGGCTGCAGATACTAGGTTAGCATATCAGGATGTGAACTTCTCACCGATGATTTTTTTTGAATGGTGCATTAACAGAGACGTCCAATGGTTGAAGCTCAGTAGTGTAATTTCCAGGGATAAAAATCAGTTCAAAACTTCCTTAACGTGGACCCAAACTTCTTGCATGTGATGAGCTTCATAGTTGTCAATCAGGAGAAGACCATGTTGCTGGGGTTGAAGTTGCAGCTTAATCCTCCTTGCATGTTTTCAACCATGGTTCCTGTATCTTTGTAACAATGGTTCCTGTACCTTGGTAACATACTGCATGAATGTCTACTTGAGCCATCCTGGTTGCCGGGCTAAGGTAACGCCTGTTGCTGATGCAATCGTCAACATGTGGTTCACAGGGCAACCAGCTGAGCGCATGGTAGCAATATGCCTCGCAATGAGATGGTCAAGTTCAGGTCCAAGCTTTAGCAGACACCTGCGCTTGTCCAGTGGTAAGGTTTTCATCCCCTATGAACAGGCCCTACACTGCTTCAGCACTTCATAGCACTTCTTCCACATCAACTGAATTGTGGTATAAACACATCATATGCACTTGTGTGCAGTTGCTGCCAGACCAATTTCATCAGTAGTTTTTGCCATCTCTGCCCCCGTTGTGGTGTTCACCTTGTCATAGGCACCACAATTGATTCTCACACTACATGCTCTTGCAGCATGCTTGTTGCAAATTTCCTACATGGACTGACTTGTTGGCTGACTCTAAACAGCCACTTCATCTGTTTCCTGTTAGTTAGGATCCAGAAGTCCCTTGGTTTGGGGCTTGCTGTAGACCCTGCTCAAAGATGAACCCTTTTTTAACCAGCTGTGCAGTGATGCCTGCATTTCTACATAACATGGACAGAATGGACCCACAATCGAACGACCTTTGCTTCACAAGTCACAGCATTCTTCACTGGTAGCTCTCCGCTGCATGACAACCAGCCATCTGACACAAATAGATGACTTGCATGGGGCCAGCCGGACTGTTGCTTTTCTGCACTCGCTGAAAACACCGCACCTTTGACCTAGGGCTTACATTTGTGGTAGGTTACTTGGCTGTTTTTAGTGCCTGCCTTGGCCGGAGCCTGTTTTTGCCTACAACCTAGTCTGTATATGGGACCATGTCATAAGTTCACAAGTCACGCACAAACGAAACCAGATTTGTATGGGGTTGACACAATTCGTGTGGGATCGACACATTCTGGGGTCAACTCAGTGAAACCAAAGAGCTTGATAAGCATGACCTTGAGTGAGAAAGGAGGAAGCATGCCTGGCACCTATGAAGTTGTCATTGCTTTTATTTCAAACTGCTTGTGAAATTGCGCATCTTTCATCAGCACCCAGCATGAACTTACTCTGCAGATCTGCTGCATATCACCCATTGCCCAGGCTCGGGGCACATATTATATATGCACTTGATATAGTGGACAGTTCACGGTTGGCTGTGTCTGGCCTAGTATATGTATGGTATAGGCAATATACCACACCATCTAATGTAACTAACATCTACTATGCCATATGCAACCATTGTATTATACTGGTATGTATAATCTTACTTTCATTTGCAGATGGCGGAGGGATAATTTGCTATGAATCTGCTTTCATTTGTTCATGCTCTCCAAACCCATGAGATGATCCCTAACCACTGTTTACAGTACTGGTGTCCTTTCTTCGTCAAATAAAGCAGTCCCTCTGCTGACATTTTGCTGACTATTCATACAGCAACAAACTGAGTTAGGATGATTTTGATACTGGTAGTAATTTAGTGTACGGCTGTGTACGCTCCCACGTGGCCAATCTGCTTATCATTACTTCATTGCAACCTGTAAGATGTTGCAGTACCCAGGTACTTGTCTACTAGTACCAGTACATGTGTATCACAGGAGCGCATGTGTTTACATCATTATCACACACACACACACACAGACACACACACACACACAGCATAAGTACATAAATGTGCCTGCTGGCATGATTGAGCATGACCAGACTGGATCATGATCAAAGCGCATGTCAACCATGCCGGTCAGTGGAGCACATCTAGGTCTACATGCCTACAGGAAATTCATCACCACCAAATATTTGGGCATTGTATCACTGAAAATTCTTGGCTGCCAAGAATTTCTAGATCACAGTACTTTACTACTACAATTTTAGAACAATCAGCTGTCTGATGATAAGATGTAAGACTTTGCTTTACTGTGACAGATCAACAACCTTGCTTTTGCACAGATCAACAACCTTGCTTTTGCACAGATCAACAACCTTGCTTTGCACAGATCAACAACCTTGCTTTTGCACAGATCAACAACCTTGCTTTTGCACAGATCAACAACCTTGCTTTTGCACAGATCAACAACCTTGCTTTGCACAGGTGACATTACAAAGTGACAAACAAAAGAAGCACACACAGCATGTTCAGGCGTGCAAGGAAAAATCATCTCAGTAAATCTGTTCAACCCGCTCATCTGTGCTGATGGTACGATCTTTACCTATTCTTACTGTGCCAGTAGCCGGCTGCCCACTCTGGCAGCATACGAGCATGTCCAACAGCATCCACAAAATTGCTCATCACATCACGTCCCATAAGTGTTCGATTTCTAGTGGCGTCCGTTGAGATGACGGTCACAAAGTAGTCAACTTGCATACCGGTGTACGCTACCCACTGAATACCAGACATACTGCCGTTGTGATAGCCAAAGTCAACGTAACCGAAATTGGGCATGTTCCACAGAAAACCGTAGTTGACGACTCCACCTGGTCCTGACATGACAGATGGCAACCACAAATTAATGCTTAGGACTGTGGTAAATTATACTAGACAAATACCGAAACTCTATTCTGGAACACAGGGAGTGAAACAGACTAAATCCACGTTTTAGTCAGTGATTGGAAACACTGTAAATGTTTCATGAACTAATCAGCCACCCAGCTACTTTAAACTCAAAGCAAAATCATAAGCAGTCAGAACAGCACTATAAGTTCATGACAGAGATTGTGCATGGCAAGTTAAGGACAGCCAGTGTGCCATACTATGTGTCGGAGAACTTTTGTGCAAGCAGCAGGCAAAACGGAAAGCTGATTGTCTGTTTCTTGTGTTTGTCTTACACTTCGTTTTGTACATAACAGTTGGTCCACAACTTGCTCTCAGCTAAGAATAGTGCTCTGATAATTGATTGTCCTGTCTGGGCTTCCGAGGATTGTGTTCTGCTTATTGCTCATATACAGCTTGCTTGGGCACTGATATTATCACACTGCACCGATATTGATTCTTTATTCCTGGCTTGTTTCTTGAGTCACTCATGCGCTTCTAGGCTGACGACCTAGAAATGGGACAAGTGCATGTTCTTCCAATTGAAAAGGTTTTAAGTGGGCATGGTATCCAGCAGTTGTATGTTATGATGTGTATTGTTAACAGTACCTGTTGTTTGTTTAAACCAGCTACCTCATCTGCCAACTATTAGAATGCTTTACCTAGTGATGAGTTGTATTTGGTTGTACTGATAATCCAGGGCATACAAATTTCACTGCCATGACTGTGACTGTACTCTTCACAACTTTCCATGTCATACCTGCAACACATTGGCAGAAACAAAAAATACAAAAATTATTTTAATGATATCTACCCTGGTCGTTCTTGAAGCATCAAGTTCTAAACATTGCAAAAACAGAGACTCCTGTCAATAAACAAACCTCCCACACACATGAGGAAAGAAACATCAAGTCTAAGTGACCAACCGAAAAGTTTCTCAACAACCTTTAATCAATCCCACTCACTTCTTGCCTGTTTGGTCCAAGGCACCGTTTTGATGTTCACCAAACCCGTACAACTCTTCAAGAGGATCGTGAAGGAAACTTTCTGTGATCGTCATAGCCGTCTCATCCTCTGCATGTACTGACCATTGGTTATCACCTGACACTGATGTACATGGAATGACATCATCACATGACATCATCAAACACAATCCACCGGCTGTAAGCTGACCATCAATGAAGTGTAAATGCTCTCCATGAAGATCGCAACGGTGAAGTGTCGCATTGTGATCATTAAGAGACACACAACGACCTCTGCCAGCAACAAGTAAACGACCTGACTGTTGGTTGTGTTCAATTTGAAAGAGCTGGTTCTTTCTTCCATGAGTGCATGGTGTAGAAGCAAGACTTTGCCCTACAACAGTAAGACAGAGCTCTTTTGTGTGACGAGGACGAAGAGTGAAAGCTATTGATGGTGTTGTGGTACGTGCAGCCTCCTGTAAGATGATGTTGAAGTCACTGAGTCGTTTGAATTGGAGTAAGTTGTCATCACCAATATGTACTTGAATGTTGCCATTGTACACTGTGCGGTTGTCCTCAGTGTGTGAAAACTGTAAATACAGAAATGAAAATTTCACCACAAGAGAAACTTTTCTCTTTGACTTGGATTAGCAGTTAGTTAGTCACACATTGATTGTAGAAACATTCCCATGCCAGCTTGAAATGTACTTATTCTCACCTGCCATGTGCATGCTTGTTAACTATGATCAGTGAGAAGTGCAAAAGAAAACAAAATGGTGACCATGACGTCCATTATACTACAGCCATCCATCAATCATAGCCATGCATACATTGACTTGGACTAAAGTTTGATGTCTCGCCCGAGTTTAAATTCAAATCTTTTCTGAATCCTCACATGGCTAAAAATGGCAAAAAAAAACACTGGCAAAAAAGAACTGCAGAAAATGTTTTTCTTCGTAGTTACCTAACAATGGCCAAAAATGCCTGTGGCATATGGCTGCCAAGCACCAGCTGCAAGTGTCAGTGGCGGTATGAAGGTGGAACCTCTTGCTACTTTCATAGGTTTTGCAGATTGCATGCGTTCTTAACCAAAGTAACAGCTGAAACATCCTCAGGTGTTGATGTGGACCGGCTCTTTTGCCATTCAGTGGCTGTTTTTAGCCTTCAATTGACTGCCCTAAATCTTATTTTCCAGATGTGGATTTTTTTTGCCAAGCATATAGATACTGGAGTCTTGGATCAGTGTTTGGTTTTATGATCTTTTCTGTAGTCAAGACGAAATTGGTCTTTGAAAGAGGGTGAATTTCACTCGATGAAGTTCTTCCTTTGTAATTCGAATGGCACCGTTGCTCTTTGGTGACACTTATTTTGGACCCAATTTGACCCATCTAAACGTATTTTTCGGATACAAAAAGATACAGACAGAAAGGCTGGCTGTCTCTCTGTGCAAAGGGTTGTTCAGATTATGCACATTTATTGTAAATCAGATAATCTCACCAACTATTATATGCCTGATTTCATAAAATCAGACATTTTCATGACAATTAATTATTTCACAATTAAAAATCCAGTCCACTGTAATTCATTGATTTATACTGTAAACACGTGACAATTTAATTTCGTGGTTAGCAACAAATTGTAAAATTTGTGAAATTAAAATGGTTGGAAAAATTACCTGGTTTATAGTATTGACTAAAAAGAGAAATGAATAACGAAGAGAACATGCTGTAATTGCAGTTAACTTTCTTTAGAGCGTGGCCGGCCAGCAGAGAAAAAAAGTCGACCAGTCCGTCTGAAATGGTTTCATGTGCCCGCAATGTGATTTCTGGCCATGGTTGACATGCTATGTGTGATTACGAGTAGTGACTCAGTATTCAGGAGATCTGAGAAAACAAACTCTATGTTCAGGTGATCTGAGAAAAAACTCTATGTTCATGCGATCTGAGAAAACAAACTCTATGTTCATGCGATCTGAGAAAAAAAATCTATGTTCATGCAATCAGAGAAAAAATCTATGTTCATGCGATCAGAGAAAAAACTCTGTGTTCATGCGATCTGAGAAAAACTCTATGTTCATGCGATCTGAGAAAACAAACTCTATGTTCATGCGATCTGAGGAAAAACTCTATGTTCATGCGATCTGAGAAAACAAGCTCTATGTTTATGTGATCTGAGAAAAAAAACTCTATGTTCATGCGATCTGAGAAAAAAAATCTGTGTTCATGCGATCAGAGAAAAAACTCTGTGTTCATGCGATCTGAGAAAAAACTCTACGTTCATGCGATCTGAGAAAAAACTCTATGTTCATGCGATCTGAGGAAAAACTCTATGTTCATGCGATCTGAGAAAAAAAATTATGTTTATGCGATTTCGCTGTTTTAGGAGATGCAGTGCAGGTCCGAATAATTTAATCCGCTGAGACGAGGCCTCGGGGCGGAAGGAACTCGTGCTTTTATAAAGATGAAGTTCTTTGACGGTTCCATGCATTGTTTGGGAAACGTTATGCTGTCTTGTCACCTTGATTGCCCGTGTTGCACTGAACTATGATTGTATTCTGAACGAAATCTATGTATACACTTTAGCTAACTAAAGCCTGAGCTGGCCGTAATACACATTACAGCCTGAAAGCAGCTGCCTCACAGTTGTAAGTGCTTACCCGATTCAAGTGAGCTGGTGGTTCTGTTAAGGCTCCTGGCAAGTCTTTCATGATGGGTTGTCCTCCAAATGAAATTCGAACACGAAGCGAATCTCTTCCCCATGGATCAATCTGGATAGTCTCTCCAGCCTCTGGCTTCGTCCTGATCACCACTCCGCTTGTAAAGAAGCGCGCGGCACACAGCAAGAGGAGGCAGGCCTGGGTGAAGCTCGCACCGCACGACATTCTAGGTAAAATGTCCAAGGATGCGCAAAGAAGGCAGGCACCAAGGAGGCAAGGAGGGCACAACACTATAGCTAGGCAGCAAGAATGTCAACTAGACTGAAGACATTATATCTTTAGTCGCCACCTTTGTCACGTGCCAGTGTTCAATCGACATCCTACGGTCCGTTGCACTCGTCCGCAGCCCAGGCGTCGCTGGCTCGTGGTCGGGGCCGCGCTACAAAGATAAAAGTCGTGTCAGTCACTGCTCTACTAACACCTGTGAGGTAGCCGAGCGAGGCGCTAGTAAGTCAACGAACCTTCTACAAATGCCACTTGACATTATGCAAACGCAAAGCGCCTTGTTAGCGATCTGCTTGAAGAGATTGCGCAACCATTGGCGGAAGGGACGAGTCATGCGCCGGCGTAGCACCACCGAGAGGTAACTTTAAATTTTATTGCGAGGAGGCGACGAGCGTGTGGTGTTTAAAACGGTGTTGCGCGCACATTTCTGAGTCTGGCCTTTTAATTTACAAAGCTCGACTGGCCTCGCTGGGAAGATTATTTCCGGGCACAGCTGCTACCAAATGATGATTCGCATATCAGTCTTCGTGGGGAAAAAATCGACGAATATCTTACTGCTGGAGGGCCTGGATGACAGAGATGTAGGATATAGAATGTTCTGGTCTTATCAGGTCCTGAAACACCTCGAGAACCGGCTCAACCGGCGGCTGGAAGCTGGGGCAAGAGCAGCCAAAGCTTGAAGTAACGTTAGTGGCCAGTAACATCTCCAGATCGTGTCGACAAGCAGCTAACGCGGAACAAACATGCAAAGGCTCAGGCCAATGCCATTTCAGCATCATAATCGACCGTAGTGGGCTGCAAGTAAGCCGGGGCCTAGACCTGAGTCCTTCTGTATTAAAGATGATAGTGGTAGGGACGGTCACCTGAGTTAAACACTGTGCTTGCAGTGCAGACTTCACAGTCAACCATTCATTATCATGCAAGCTTGGTGGGTTAGTATCGATCCGGCACAACAAACTTCGCGTCTCATCGCCATCTTGGTGTTCTCCTGACCGATAACCTGGAGTTGCAGGGCCATATTCGAGATGTTCTGCTTAAAGGCGCCAGACGCGCCGGGTTTTTGCGGTGGATGTCGCGCGATCTTCTACCGGTTGTAACAACCAAGTTATACATGTATTACGGACGACCAACATTAGAGTACGCTTCACCGCTCTGGCATCGCTCTCTGCGTCAATCGGATGCTCTTGTGCTTGAATGCATTCAAGCCAGTGTTGCCCGAACCATCCTTCGAGCTACCAAGCAAACTTCAAAGCGCTCCTTGTTTCTTCTACTCAACTGGCCATCTCTTCTCTGGCGCCGAGAAGTTGCTAGTTTGTGCTTATTCCATCGTCTTCTGTACATCCGACCAGCTCCTCTATCCCACTGTTTGTTCCCTTCCTCACGTGGACTTCATACAGACAACACTCGTAAACCCTTGCAACTCCACCTGCCACTAGTACGCACCACACAGTGCACTGAATCCTTTTCCTACCGGTGCTCAGTTCTCTGTAACGCACTTCCACACAGCATTCAATCAGTAGTAATTCAAAGTTCAAGAAGGCTCTCCAGAAACACCGGAGTCATCACCGATTTAACACAAGTAAGAATATTTCTACATAAACTTCAGCACTTCCTAATATCATTTTTCATATGTTGGTTTTATTTTGATTTTCTGTCCTCATGATGTTTTGGCAAATCTGGAAACCCCCTCGATTAGGGTTTATCCCTATTGGGGAATCCACAAATAATACTAATTAAATACAACCAATAAAAGCTTGCACACAAACACGTGTTGGTTCCAAACTGTTTTTATTCATTGTAAAACTTCATGTCACAATAAAAACAGCTTTTTAGTCAGCGTAGAGGCTGTACCACCAGAACTGCCAGCAGCTTTCGAGGACGAAGCCTCATCCATTGTCACTACCACCCAGAAGGAAGTGAGAGAAAGAAAGCACATGGTAGTATGGGCATGCGCGTGGAGTTCATTCATGTCGCAATCCACAGTTTGCACGTGTTCTCATGATGTCACCGTACAGTACCGATCGATGCATACATGACATGACCGGGGAGCATGTGGAGCGATCGCCGTGTTGTGGAAGCGCAAGTGAGTGAAGAAAGAAGGAATGGAAGAACAGGAGTATTCGTCGGAAAACGTGTTGGTGAACGCTTCTCAGTTTTCATTAGTTGGATCTAAATTTTCGCCGAGGTTTTATAACTGGTTTTTATTAGTCATAAACCTGAGGCCGAAACATTTATTATATAAGTTAGAAGGAAATAATGCTGGGAAGAAGAAGAATTAGAAAGAGAGAAATCACTGGACACCGGCGAGGGTGGTGAGAAAGAACGAGGAAAAAATAAATGGTCTCTGGTGGGACTCGAACCCACGGCCTTGGATTTGAGCTCTAATGCTCTAACCGCTGAGCTACTGGGCACCCCCGTAAACCACATCATTTAACTCCGCTTTCCTCACCAGCATGGCTCTCCGGTTGCAGCGATCCGAGCTCGGGATGGCTGCTCGCGCCAGGTACTCGCGAAACGCTTTTCCTGCCCGGAGGAGAGTTGTCAAGGGACTAGCTTACTCTAGCCTCACAAGACGAAATAGGAAACATAAGTTAGAAGGAGATAACGCCGGGGTTTTATTTATATTTATTATATACATAAATAAATAAACAAATCTTATCAATGACAATGTACTTAGAGGAAATAAGAAATTGATTAGACTAAGAAACAGCACACATTTTAACGATATGGCCATAACGGCTTTCTTTCCGGCTCATCAGCGGTCTCACGGAAGAAACTATGAACACATTCTAACAAAAGCTCAGGTTAAATACAGCAACGATATGACAGGTGACGACAGAAGATGACAAGTTAGTGATTAGGAGACAAACAGCTACTAGAAGACAGACGAGTGCTAGGGGACACTAGCTAAGCTAGTGTTCGGAAAACAGGTGCAAAGACATGACAAACTCCATTTGCTTGCACAAATTTGATTGTAACTTCTGAATGTTCAATGCCTCCAACACATGAAGAACCGCCCTAGTGCGTGCTTTACATACTACAGCGAACGACTTCCCGGTCAAACGCATCTAAGCACTCTGCGTTCGCAAGGAGATGTCGACCAATGGCAGAATCTGGAGGCTTAGTCTATTGGTTGGACAACCGCTTTCCTTTAAGCACAGCCGGAACGTGTTGTCCAATCCGAGATAAAATACAAGATACGCCTGATAAGATGGACAAGATACGTCTGTGTGCCTTCATGAGAAAGAAAGACAGCCAGTGGCAAGAGACAATGCTCAATAGGCATCGGGACCATCTGAAACGCCTTAAGCGAGAACGGTATGGTAGCGTGTCGGGAAAATTCTCAAATATCTTTAACCTCTCCAGCATTGAACTATCGACGCTGGAACAGGAAGTACTGAGTCGTGGACTTGACTTTGGCATTCCCTGTAGAGGAATCCTTGCGGAATTTGAAGTCTTTTACCAGCAGCTAAGTTGTCACAAAACAGTCACTACGGAAGGCGCTGACGTGTGCCGAACTAAACTCGCTGGCATTGGAGAAGGTTTCCAAGCAGCCCCTGAAAACCATCAAGGATTTTCACTGGAAAAGGAACATTTTAAAACCATAAAGGTCCCGAAGAGTAACAGTGAAGTGGTTATCACCCGCCCAGACAAAGGAAAGGGCGTGATCATCATGAAGCGGTCGGACTACGTGGAGAAAATGCTTGGTATCCTTAATGACACATGGAAGTTTAAACGGCTTGGTCCTTGCTCTGATCACGACGGCACAGCCCGCATTGCAATTGAGACATCTATGCAAAACCTTCTCTGACAACTTAACAAGGATGGGGAGATAACAGACGAGGTCTACCAGAAAATTCGACCGACGGGAGCAACTCGACCATTAACGTATGGTCTACCCAAAGTTCGCAAACAGGGAACTCCGCTGCGGCCTATCCTTTCCATGATTGGCTCTCCCCAACATGCTACCGCACAATGGCTGGCCAACCTACTCAAACCGGTCTCCTTGAAATATAGCGAATTTGTTGTCAAGGATAGCTTTGACTTCAGCGACACTGTCAGGAAATGAAAGTACGGTCCCAGCACTCGATTCATTAACGACATAAATGTTGCTGGTGCATTGGTTAGACCAAAGCTCATGACGCGGAATTGGAAATGGCCAAAAGGTGTGTTAATAGCTGTCTTTGGAACGTCTTCTTCATTGACACGGACCTGGTGATAGCCGGACGCTAAGTCCAACTTCG
>JAOWAW010118487.1:0-12716 GCA_028565695.1 Nicola tetela
GTGCCGTTTGCCAACTTTCCCAAATGTATAATACTGCCGCACAATGCAACCAGTCCGAAGCTCGCCTTGAAGCAGATGGTGAAAGCACTGCGCTTGCACGAAGTCTCGAGTGTGGGGAAGAAAGGCGAACTCGCTTGGAACAGCGTGCTGAAAGAGCAGTCGCACGACCAACGAAAGGTAGATGGAAGAATAGGTTGGTACACGAGTACGAGGGCGATACCGCGTAGCGGCAAGTACCAGTGGGTCCGAGCGCCGCAGGCGCTGCAGACCGGCGTTCTTTCAGCGGCAAATACGAGCGGGCCCGAGCGCCGCAGGCGCGAGGACTGGTATTAATGCAGCGCTTCACTAGGACTGTTCAGTTTCCTATGACGGTCATCCTGACCTCATAATCGGGTAACTATGCTATCATGTGCACGATCCACATCCAATGATCCGTGCGAAGCACGGGTAGCAATGCTAGTTATTATTATTATTATTATTATTATTATTATTATTATTATTATTATTATTATTATTACTATTATTATTATTGTCATCATCATCATCATTATTATTATTATTATTATTATTATTATTATTATTATTTATCTTCTTTTATTTTTTTATTATTCATTTTCTTTTTCTTTTCTTTTTCTTTCTTTATTTATTAATTTATGTATTTATTTACAAAGATCCATTTCACGCCGGGAATGAAAATACCAAACATTTTTTCATTTATCTCCGGCCCAAGAGTGTCAGTTGCGGGGCTCGGACTTACGACAGCAGCGCCTAGCCAGACAGAAGTCGCATGATCTTAGCGGCTTTATTTATTTTTTTCTTTAATTTTATTTATTTATTTGTTGTTATAATTTCTTCGTTCATTTCAAAATTTTTACTTTATATTATTCTATTACTTAATTGTTTATTTATTTATTTATAACTTCCTCTTTCCCCTCTTCTACGTCATCCCAACTGTACATGCAATGCAGCGTAGGCGAATAGCGCATGTGTTGCGGTGAGATAAGTGCATGTGTGACTTGGCTTAGGCGATAGATACACGTGAGATGTGGTTTTCGCGCATGAGACAGCACATGAGCAGTTGCAGTTATAATGTGGTGCAAGCCTGTCTTTCAAGTTTGTTTCAATCTTGCCGCTTTTTCCTTGTACTGCCTTGGGACCCGCTGCCATGTCTTAGAGCCCTTCTGTCTCAATTAGGTCCCAAAACAGATTGGGCTTAGTCTTGTATCAGTGTTGTAGGGGTTTTGCTCTCTTTCTCTCTGCACTTCAGTTTCTGCACAGACTGGCAGTGATTGACTGATAAACGGGCCAATTGCAGCTGCTGTAATTTTCATTTCGCTTCTTGTCTTTCTGCGTGTAAGATGTGCTCTGTTGCTTACACCTTTCTTTTCAAATTGACACACACACACGCACACACACGTACACACACGCGCACGCACGCGCGCGCACACACACACACACACACAAATGCACCCTCCCCCACACATATATTTTCTCTTCAAGAATCCTACCTAATTTTTCATGACTATTATAAGAGCTTATGACACAGAGGCGTTATTGATACTAAAATAACAAACCTGTGAAGTAACTCACAGAGGAAAGACTTGACTTCTCGATCTCCGCTCTGTTTTATCACTGTTGAACTCTCTATTCCGGGAAATCCATCGCCTAGCGCCTCCCCCTCTTTCTCTCTATCCACAACTATAGATTTGGGTAACACAACACAACACACCCACCCACACACACACCCACACACACACACACACACACACACACACATACACACACATGCATGATCGACATATTAGTCACTGAAGCCCTTCAGTGTTTCTACCATTTCCTTTTAAACGATCGAAATTGTTTTCCACCAAGTGCAGCGATTAACGTAACGCAAGGCCTCTCCGTAGCAAATGAAAACGTTTTCAACCAAAACGATTTAATGCAAAGAGGCAAATACGTTTTCTGCCATGTGCAGCGTTTTAACGTAAACACCCAAAATGAATGAACCCAAACGACCAAAAACGCAAAAACAGTTTAAATGTACACAGGGCGTCAGGTGTCAAAAGAACAGGAATGCGGGGGAAGGCAATCAGATACAAGTAGTGCTGGGTGAGAAACTGGTGAATTAGGGAATGGTGGTGGAGACTTTGGGAGTAGTGATTATATCGTAAGCTAAGTTTGTTTCCATGACAACACCAGGAAGTGCTCCATAAGCCGGATTCTCGGTATCAGTAGAAGCAGTTCTTCCATTCCAAGGTGTTTGGGGTAATTGTCTTGCTTGTGGGTTGGCACCACTAGCATGGCTCTCCATGTGATTAGTTGAATGCTTTCCTCTCTGCCAGAAAAGAAGTAACAATCCTCCAAACGTTGGGATTAAAACTGAAACTGTAACAATCAGGCTGATTTCAAGAGCGGACAGGACTTCATTTTTACCTGTAGAACAAAAGATTCAAAGTTTCAGAAACAATTAAACCTGTACATTTCACCTGCTCATGCATACACAAGATACAAGTAACTCATTGAAATCACATATTTATCTAACCAGTAAAATGTCAACGTGCTGTCACATTAAAACTAAATTTATTATAGACTTTCTTACTCAAAACCAGCTTTTCATGGTTCAAGACATAATACAACTGCTCAAACTTCACGTGCAAGCAGATCTTTTGTGTTGACAAGAACAAGTGCCACGAAATGTGTGACAAGTAAAAGTTTTGAAACAATTCCGTTAAGAAACAGTTCTCCTACTCATCATTGTGTTTGAGTTAAAATGCATGTATGCACTCATTATCATCGATAAACCTTACCTTCAACTACATTATTTAGTGACCACCTGTGTTTAGTAATTAGTTTCATGTGCACCAGGGGGATGGCTGCTCCACACAGGTTTTATACACTCGTCTGATACATTATTGGGTTTACAGAAGTTATTTATCAGCTAATTCAAACAAACCGAGCTTTCCACATGAGCTGGCTCATTTCTTCACCACAGGCATGGCTAGATAGCCTGTTCTTTCACAGTTTGGATTATATACTCATCTTTTTCAATCAGGTAAAAATATAGAGAGAAAACTCAATTGCACATGGATGTGACTGTTGCACCTTTCCCTTAACATAGCAGTGGAGTCGTCGTGATGAAATCCTTTCTCATTGTCGTGAAGGAATGGGTGGCAGCCACATACAATGCATGCGTAGCTCAGCCCATACATTGCGTAGTATGTGGAGGTATGCCACAAACAACCAAAAAATGTACTTCTACACACCCAGCCAACTCCTCCCTGGGAAATTATTTATCTACAGGTATTATTTGTAACAGTAGGACAGCCAGCCCGATCCACTACTATCCAGGCCTGTCCAGAAGTTGCTTCCTCGTGCATACATAGCGATTGCTGCTGCAAACAATTTTCCTGTTTTTTTTCTGTAAAATTCGCTAAGCAATGCAACAGTGGAAGCCGCTTAGACAAGAGTAGTCCTCGACTTACCAGACTCATTACTCAAGAAAGTGTCACTGGAGAAAGGAAAACGTTCTTGTGATACGCTCAGCGGCGCACTAAAGATTCCGAAAATATACCTAGCCTTCTTCTTTGTCGCCATGAAGGAGAAAGTGCTCACAATCAATGAAAAGGCAACTCTCAGCGTTACGACAAGAAGCTGTTGTCGCTTGTACTCAGACACGGAGTGATACTGCTAGAAGTAGTCTGCTTTTATAGCTAGAAAATGATCCAGAGGCTATCTGCATGGAGCGTACAAGCTGAAAACATTAATTTTTAGCAATTTTGCTATCATTGACCCTGCTAGTAGCCGGAATCAGTTTTTGAATGCGTGAATGGGCACCTTCAACCAGTGTGATCACACCTGCCGGAAGCGCAGTATCCTAGCATAGTGTAGACCACCATTGTAGTGTTTGGTGAGGCGACACATTGACTCTTCTACGCATGGGGTAAAATTGCTGCGGGTGCATTGAAGTTCTTGCCGACGTTCATATTCATGATCGTCTAGGCACATGCTCAAATGCAAGTAATGAGCTATTTACGAATATTCATGAGGGCACATTCCACTGCATGCTGCTGTATATTCATGCCTATATCATGGTATTAACTAGGGTAGAGAAGTATGGGTCCAATACCACAGTAGACCCTACATGTTGTGTGTATGGGTCTGTGGCAACACAGCAATGATGGATTGTGGGCTTACTTGAAGCATCCCCAGTCGGGGCTTGTGAGGAGGCTATATGCTGGCTAGTAACTATAGGCATTGTACTGGCAGCTGTAATTTGATGACTATGACTAGTTGAAGCAAAAGCTCTGCACTCTGGGAACGACGGTGTCCATCCGTTTTCAGTGCATTTTGAGGAGTTTGCACCATGCAGATCAAATCCTGATGGACATAAAAAGGTGATATTCACATTCAACTTGGCAGTCATAGTGTTGGGGGAAATGATCAGCTTGGTATCGTTGGTAGCCATGCTACATTCGATTGCTGGACAAAGGAAAGAAAAAAATCAATCTTCACAATTAGACACAATCTAGCTACAAGCCACAACTTAAAGTATGCCCATGTAGGCCTGAGTTTCTGTGTCTGGTGTATTGCAGTATTTGTTCGTTATTTCTGTACAGTAAGCTTGTATGAAGAAGAATATCTTGTCAAAGAAAATGCAGCCTGAAATATTGAGAGTATTGCAGCTTAGATTTGAAACATTGAAGACTAAATTGAGATATGCAAAGGCGAAATTCCACTGTGCATAGCAATGCATAGTGCTTTTTTGTGTCAATAAATGTGATCAAAAATGGTCTGCATTGCGTTTAGAACATGCACATCTACCAGTTTAAGTACATTGCTATCGCCTGGTGTTCCCCATTTCCAACCTGCTGCTGGACCTACCGTGTTCTTCAGCATCTTTACCTCCTTGCACAAATAGCAGTTAGCATTACTCACATTGTGCTTTTTCTATCAACACTGAGATGCTGACTGTTCTATCTCCAGCATGATTATTTAGCAAAAGGCAATGCTTCCACTGATTTCCAAGGCCATACTCTAGCTAGATTCATGAGCAGGTAGGTATTGGCGTACAGAGTGATACTAGCGCTAAAATGAATCCCAGATTTTTAAAGTATGAATTTTTTCAGGTACTACTAACGACTACTGTATAGCCGCAGATGCTCCAATATCCAATGATTTGGGAAGAGTTGCATAAATTGTGTTCATTCCGTCATTTCTGTCACTAGAGCTGAAGCTTCTTCCCACCATAACCTAGTAGAGGACATCCAGTCCAGCTAGGATTATTAGTAGGCCAACAACTAGCTGGTTGTAAGGCATTGTTTACGCAGTCTGCAACAACGTGGAAATGTAATGTTGACTTGTGAGATCCAGATGTTGGTGTAGCGCAGACCAACTGTGTGGGTATATACCAGCGTGTAGACTCAGAATTCCATGGAAACAGGTCAGATTAATGAGTATATCTACACTGTTCCTTCGAGCTACAGGTCATTCTTGATCTACTCATTTTAATCCCAAGTTACTCTGTCAATTTATATGTGGTAGACATAATGCACATAATGTGCAACTGTACATCTATTATATTACAGTTATATTGTGCCGGTGGGATTTCTGTTAGCTGTGCACCACTATGGGTGTGCCCACCAGTTCAAATAGGGAAACCTGACCGTTCTAAGAAGGGAAGCGCACTGCCATGGATCAAGAACTTGCTCATGGAGGCCATGATCATTCTCTGAAAAACATAATGAGAGAAGACTATGGGCTGTGATGGAAGAATATAACTAACTACAGTACTACAACGTACGAAGTACAGTCAAAATGCATTAGAATGCAGTTACAGTGAACCGTAAATCCCAAAATTGTTGGTGCTATTCACTTTTCATTTTGGTGAAGGCAGCTTAGCACTTAAATTAAAATGTATCTGAAATAAAGCACCCTCGTTATTTGACCACATACATATATGTACACTGCTAGTATATACAGTAGAGCAAATGTTTTGCGACTACTGTGCATTTACCTGCACTTTTGTTCACAAGAACAGTGGCACAAAAAAATCAACCTGATTTAAGCGACCACCATGTTTGTGTTTGGCAGAAGCATAAGGAATTCTGCTGCGGTCTTATTGCCATTTTCATCATGCCTGTGTGCATGCATAGGCATGTCTCATGATGTCACTCACAATTCAAGGGTAATACTGGTTATTTTTGTGCACCAACTTTTAACTCTTTTCATGGTTATTTCTGTCGCACTTGGATACACTTGGCATCAAATCATGGGTATTAAAGGGTGAGACACCCAAAATTACATCAGAAGAATATCAGAAAAGACTTTTATGAACAGCAAGACTATAACAGCTCAATCACATAAACTGGTAATAACTAGAACTCTACTTGCAGCTTCGTTTTCTTTTTGTTTGGCTCCAGATTAGCAACCATGTTTCATGGGAAGTTCTTTGTTGCCCATTGGCGAGTAAGGAAAACAATGGTTTAACATACAATATGTTTCTGCATTATTCTCTCCCCTCTCTCCCTCTGCTGTCTGTCTCACTTTTGCATATATCTGTTTTTTTTTCGTCTTACAAGGTGGAGAGCTTTCAAGTTCATTCTAAGATGTGTGCGCAAAAGGAACAAATTCCCCATTCAAATTCAGCCAATGGTAACAGTTGCTTTATTGAAACTTCCCCCACGTGTGGCTATCAGAGAGCTGCGGATGAAGCCTCAAGGCACTGTGTCTCAAAAGAACTTTCAAGGTGTCATTTATCAACTTTTCTTGCTCCATAACAAATTTTATGTAGTTCAAGGGCATAGACCGCATTAGATATTAGGACACAAGGTGAAGGTGATGAAGACTTGGATGTAGGTGGCGCACTTGACAGTGGTGGCAAAGACCCAATGTTCAAACCAGGAGTGACAGAGTCCGAGAGTGTTGCTCAAGCACTTCTGGCGACGACTCTAACAGTGGAATGGAGTAGGATGGTCAGGGAAATGTTTCCACTGTGGGAGAAGGCAGGCGTGGCTGTCTTTGTGGACTTGGTGGAGAGGATGTGTATTGTGGGAGAGGTGGACAAGGTGGACAAGGAATACAATTCAGACAAGGTCGACAAGGAGCACAAGTGGACAAAGTCGACGAGGAGCACAAGGTGGACGAGGGCAAGGAAGAGTGAAAGGAGGATGTGGTGGAAGAGGTCGAGGGAGATGTCAGGGAAGAAGAGGAGGTGGGCACCACAAGCTGGTAACAATGCTGGTGGCAAAGATGACATTATTCAGTGGTTGACATAGACCATGTCCCCAATGTGATGCCATTCACCTCACATAGTGGTGCAACCAACAACCGTCCTCCTGCAGTTATTCCTCTCAGCTTTTAAACCAGTTTTTTGGATTTCCTTGTCATTTGTTGGCTGCTTAGGCCATGCTGCACATGCAGTTCAAAGGGCGCCACAACTATTCCAATGTGGTTTCCCTCCCTAAGATGAAGGCATTTACTGGCATACTGAGTATAATGGGGATCAACCGCTTACTGTATATGAATTCATACTGGTCTAAGAAATATCTGTGTTGAAGGAATGACTACTTCGAAGTACATCACAACAGTCATGACAATGAATCGTTTTGAAGAGATGCTTCGTTTTTGCGCTTAGCTGATCTGAACGAAAATTATGCCAGGGGACGTCTAGGAAAAAATGAACACTCTTTATGGAGACAAATGAGAAGAAAGAAGAAATTGAAAGCTGGTCTTCAAATCTGTGGCGCCATCATCTAGCTCAGCAAAAACTCCGTGATGGTAACCACCCAACCACTTGGCCAGTTCGGGCTTTCAATTTTTTTCTTTCATCTCATTTGTCTCTATGAAAAATTTCCTATTCTGTAATGTCAACACTTTTTTGCACTCCACTGTCCTGCAGTGGAGTGAGCTGGACCAACATGGCATGCCACTCCTAGGACTTATGTCTTCTTTCAAACAGTCTAGTCCACATCTGTGATTTTGTCCAGCGTTCTACATTCACAGTAGGAAGTGCCATACAGGCAAGAGCGATCAACAGTTGACATGCAGCTGTAGACATCCACACCAAGCACATACCAGCACGTGCCTGGCTTGATCCATTCAATTTGGTCAGGAAAATAAGACATGGACAATATCACACTTCTTCAAATAATCGCCGCAGCGATTATTAAATCTCTGCAGTGATGGTGTGGCACTTAATTGAGGACAGTGTTTAATAAAAATCTATCCATTTAGCAAGGTGTAGAATAGTCTGCAACTGTTTATTTCAAGTGTATGTAGCTGCGAAGGCCAGCACCATGCATGGCCAGAATTGGTGGTTTTCAGCGTGTGTTCATGTTGAATAGCTAGTGGAAGTGGTTGTTTGCATGTAATTGCCAGCACCAGTACCAGAAGTGGTATTTTTCATATTGAGTGCTGCTTAACCACATCTTTTTGCAACATTTCTGCTACCAGTACCTATCATTGTCTTCTCAATTCCTGAACTGCATGTATTTATTTTTGAAATACTGCGCCTAACATACTGGTATCAACGCATCATCATTGTTCAATGCCCTCACAGACCGACTGTACAGAATTGATGTGGGATGTTGAATAATTGCCATGGTGATTACTCAAGTGCAATTCGGCCTGCCTATGGCGATTATTTGAAGAAATACGTGGTGTTCGAATTGCCAATCTGAGTTCGCCAAGGCCACAGGCCAGTTGTGAACTCGGCCTCGACCTAGACCTGAGGCGGAATACTAGCATGTGCAGTTCCTAAACACACAGCCAGCCAGATAAGAATGTGCTGCTATCATGTGACCAGGAAATGTTGAAACCTAGAATGCCTTGGTCGCATTTGCAGTGTAGTATTTGCATGAGACTGAGTAACCTAGCGGAGAAACTTCACTCTGATTGGAATGCTGAGTGACTACATGTAGTAAAACTTAAAGAGTGGATATGCCAGTAGATGGGGGAGGGGGGGAGGGTACTGCACTACTTAACTACACTTTTTGCACTCACCTTGTTGCATGCTCTAGTACTGAAAGTCAAAATTCACCAAATGTGATGACATTCAAAATTACGGAAAATATTTGACCACATGAAATTTTGAATTTATGACATCTGTATATAGACCACAACATAAAATTTACAGTATTAATGTAAATGCCTGTAAATAATAATGACCCTGAAAGTAAATGCACCACAGCAATGAGCATGACCTGGGTGCATATATTTCATACCTGTAAATAAAACAGCCTGTTTATAAGTTTGCAAGAAAATATCACACGACTGGCTATCTTTTCCCATAATCATTAAAATGCTTCGTCAGTGCACTTTTATACAATTGTGTTTTTTTCAGGTGTCTCTGTCATTGCAAGTTCAGATGATCCTATATAACTGCTACCCCTAATATTAGTACAGTTATCACACCACGAAGTACGTATTTAACCCTGTGCTTTGATAGCAACTTTGTACCCTTTACCTACTGGCTCCATCCTGCCTGAAGATGGACAGAGAAATCCTGGTCGAAAGAAAAAATTGACGAAAAAAATCAGTACCAGTGTTTAGTGGAGTAATCCGTTTACGTTTGCACAGTAACTAGTGGCAACATATGTCTGGTGGTTGGCAAAAATGTGAGTTGAGGTCTATCCTATGTAGTAATCTTGCACAACCATGATTAACAGAGAATGTTGCTGAGTATAAACATTAGACTGATTCTGATACCTGTACAAGTGCCATTTGTACCATCTCCAGTAAATCCATGGGCACATTTACAAGTATAGGGTCTGTAAGTGTTTGTGCATATAGCATGAACATCACAGTTATGGTTTGCAGTATTACATTCATCGGCATCTGAACACAAATGAATGAAACAATGTATAGAACTGGCTTTAGATGAGAAGAAAAATACTAGCAGTTCATAGATCAGGTAGAAGGTAATGTATAGTGTCCCACTTTTGCAGCTAATGCTAAATACAACCCACAAGGCACAAATTGGCACTGCATTTATGAGTTCAGGAACAGGACCCTGATGTTCACGAGTGTCTTAGCTCAAATCAGCTGTAATCCTATAAAAAGTGGGAAAACTGTTGAGTGTAAGTACCTAAATGGTACTAGTACTGATGGCCGTAAACTAATAAAGTTGCAGACAATGTGCAGATGAACATTTTTACAGTAAAGAATGTGACAGATGCTAACTTGAGGTTGTGTAACACCAGTAGACGTGCGCTGTTACAGGTGTTTGTTGTGTTTGGCACTAATCCCTTGATCATGTGCAAGTACAGGTGTTTATTGTGTTTGGCACAAATCCCTTGATTTTAAAGGAAAGCACTGGTACCTTTCTTATCATTCCTGGAAGAAGAATACAACATGGCATAGCAAACTCTTGCTACAGACCCTGTTGCATACCGTACTAGAAGTCGTTTGGCACAACACATGGCTGAGGGAATAGCCCAATTAGAGAATGATGATGCGTGGCTCAAGCACAAACCAGCGGAATTCATACAGCGACTAGAACATTGGTCCCCTCGTCCACTGAGTGAGTGTTTCTCCGAAATGATTCAGATACTTGGCTGATGTGGTAGAGCCAGGAGCCAGTCGAAGCGACATTGCCCAGCCAGGTTCAGTTCTCTGAGAAAGAGCATTTGACTCAGCTGAAGCAGCAAACTTGGCAGTCCTCGTCAAAATTGTGCAAGCTCTGCATGAGCAGCAGAAAGCTATGACTGCACTTGTCCAGAGTGTACAAAGCTCTAACCCTTCAACAGGAAGTATCTCAGTCCTTCCTCATCCTATAATAGGACAAACGAGGCCATGGAAAATGGAGATACCAAGATTATCAGATCCGGAAGAGATGGACTTAGTACAATTCAGTGACTGGTAGTCTTGCCGGGACGACTATGTTACCATGACACAAAAGCAAGAAGACATCCCTACTCTCGTTGGCAGGCAAGCTATTTTATGCTCAGCGTTTGACGCAAGCTGGTCAAAACTGTGGTCAGTGGGGCGAATTGGGATTGATGATTCCTCGGACGATATTGACGACATCATAAATTTAGATTTGGACAAGGTCATGCAGCTCTGCAAATCCCTTGAGGGCTCGAAAGTAACTGAAACAGAACTCAGTGGCCGCGTGGTTCATGCGGCCCGTCTTTCATCATATAAGAGGAACAGTGTCAGCTCCAGGGAAGCTGTAAGTAAAAAATGTAGTTTTTGTGGTGATGACAGTCATCTGCAAGAGCAGTGCAGAGCGCACAAACAGATTTGCCGAAATTGCAGTTTAGGAGGTCATTTTGCTGCTGTTTGCTGCAATAAGAAGAAAGGAGAGCAACCTGTGGCCAAGCTGCAAGAGGTAGAAAGATCAGTAGGACACCTATACCTCCATCACACTGGTCCCAGGAGCCAGGATACTCTAGTGAAAATTTCGGTTCCGGGAGGAAATGGAAAGGCAGTCGACATATGGTCTCTCCCTGATAGTTGTGCGGATGTCAATGCATTGTCTGCTGAGAACTTTCGATGCCTGGACTCATCTGGTCAGCTGGAGTTGCCACACGACAGTGACAAGTCTTTCGCAGTAAATGGTGGTGATCTAGGTGCTATGGGCGACTCGCTGGTCCATTTGTCTCTCAATGGTGTAACACGCATATCCATGGCACACATTTATTCCTAGCTGCAGGTGTCATTATTACGTGGGCAGTCGTGCATCTGTTTAGGCCTCTTGAAAGTCAGCAGGCCTCTTAGTCAGTTAGCTCCGTCAGTCCAGGCTTTATCACTTGGAACGTCAGCAGGTAACTGTGTAGCTGTTTTGAGAGCACCTTCCCGTAACCTTGATGTGGTTAAATCTGAACTTATTGCTGAGCACAAAGGGGCATTTCAGGATAAGCCTTTTTGCGTGATGAAAGGTCCGCCTATGCACATAGAACTTGTGGATGAGGCTGTACTGTGCAAACATTTCAAGGCTTGCTCAATACCTTATTGTTGGCAAGACGCAGTTCAACGTCAACATGCAGATATGACAGAAAATGGTATTGTTGAGAAGGTGCCCGTGGGTGAGACCTACATGCGCTGCCACCCAATGGTGGTGGTTCCAAAAATGGGTTCAAGCAAACCGGGCATAACTGTAGATCTGATAGGTCTAAACAAATACGTCCGCTGCCCAGCAATGCATATCCGACTCACGTCCCTAATGAAGTAGTTGTTGATGTTCCTCACGGAATAAAATACTTCTCTACATTGTATTCTCGACATGGCTATTGGCAAGTCCCTCTAGCTTGATAACCAAGGCTCGGCTCTCACTATACCTTCATGACACCTTGAGGAGCCTACAGCGTTTTAGAAGAAATATCATGGGACTGATTTCAGCCGGGGACAAGCACAAGCACCACGGGGATGACACCCTTGCTGGTCTTGATAATTCCAAAATAGAATTCTTTAATCATAACAAATCATTTTCTCTTTTTTGCCGGCTGCAGCACATAACGGACTCAAACCTGTGGCGACTCAAACCTGTGGCGACTCAAACCTGTGGCGACCCAGTGCCTAGTCGAATGAAAATCACATGATCTTAACTGCTCGATCAATCCGCCAACTCAAGAAAGCTGGCTTCATGGCGCGTTTTGTGACTTTTGTGCTTCACAACCTGATATCTACTGTGGGAGACGCTATGAAGTGACTACGATGTTGTAGCCTACCGACACAACGACCTGAGCTAGGCCCAGGATTTCAATATAATAACTTCGAAA
>JAOWAW010118509.1:5000-12711 GCA_028565695.1 Nicola tetela
CTTCTCCTTTGCAAATGATTCCACACTGCATTGCTAGTGTTGTCCTTAATGCAATAGGACATTGGGTTCCGAAAGTTAAATTTGTGGTTTCGTTACTTTTTGTAGGTTTTTCTTGTCTCTGTTCTTGCTGTGATCACGCTCTTTCTCTTTCTCTTCTGCTGTTAGATTTATGGCTTCCCCCTCAACCTACCCCTGACTGATATCACCTCTGTTGTCGAGAGGCTCTACAGTACAGGCGTGCATCTGAATGAAAATCCTCAAGTGGAGTTCGCTCTGGCTGTGTACCTCCACCCGTACCCAAATGACATCATCTCAGTTTGGGTGTATGTTGCCAGTGTCTTGAAAAGATAGACAATACACAGGCTTCAATTTTCACTTCGAAGATTGAGAAAAATGTCTTATGCATGTTCCAAATTTGTCAATATGTTCTATAGCCATTACTCAAAAGATAGTTCTGTGATTTGAACGACTGTCCTTTATTTACATTTCAACAAGTTGAAAACTATCTGAGATTATTAGTACAAAATCTACAGCAAGTTTTTCATCTTTGAGACATCTTTTTGTTTGTTGCTTGCAAGAAAGGCATCTTTATGCAATCATTATGCTTTATTTTCCGTGTGGCACATTGAACTTATTTTATGCCATTGAAACATGTTTACAATTACATGTATCTCTTGGCAATCACATGAAGTGGTTTTCACACATTGCTACATGTTTGTTGCAACTGGAGTTGTGTGTTCTTGATGCTTTAGCTTGCAGGCGTGCCTGGCTCTTTGGTGTAACAAAAATTTTACAAAACTGAGTGGCTTTTTTTTTGTTAGAAAATGAAATGTAAGATGTTCACAGTGGATTTTGATATGATGGCAAGACATTCAAGAAATAGTGAATGACAAATAGTGTCTCGCATGCTTATGCTCTGCGTGTATTTGTTCTATGTGACTGTGATTTGTACTTGTTAAACTGCCTGCCAGCATGCTGCAGTTTATCCCTTTCAATTTCAGTGCCAGCGATTTTCATCACACTCCCCTCATTTTTATTCTCTAAATCTGTTCTAGTCCGAGGGTATGTGCCTGAACTGTTGAGCTGTACCAACGGTGGCAGTTGGACCAATGGCCATGTTGCATGCACATGTATGAGTGGAAGCT
This sequence comes from Nicola tetela, assembly GCA_028565695.1. NCBI lineage: Eukaryota > Metazoa > Porifera > Calcarea > Clathrinida > Clathrinidae > Nicola > Nicola tetela. The sequence goes on from JAOWAW010118509.1 coordinate 6,146, forward strand.
GAAATTTTTAAGCAACGTGTAGGCTGGCTCAGTTGTGTTTCTTGGCATTGGGGTATTTGAACCAGGTGGGCTTGTTTATCATTCTGACTAGCCTTTGAAGGGATAAAGCAATTTATTCCTCCCTTTGTGATGTTATCAGTGCCCACTTCACTGGCTTAGTCCTCACTACATTAATTGTCTTTAACAGAAGAAGCATGTCATTGACCCTTGCGCTTGAAAAACCTTTTTAGGCTGTGTTGCTTTGGTTCACTTTCTTCAATTTCTTTCCAGTTTGTTCTATTCTTTCTCATTTCATGGACTACAAAGAATTTGATACAGATTTTCAAAACTCAATTTTGTGGCAGTCATTTGAAGTTGGTCACTTATAACTGAAAACGGCAAATGCTGTAGTAAAGTTGAAACACAAAACTTAGTGGGTCCCAGGCAGACATAAAGCAATCTTTGGTAATATTTGTCAGTGCAGGCACTAACCCAAAGCAAAATCAAGTTTGCAGCATTGGCCAAAAGCTAGACATTAAGGTAAAGTGTTAAATGTGGCAATATGATCACACCCTCAAGGGTTATGGTGAGTTAAATCAAAGGCATCAGTGTATAATAGCTCTGAAATGAATTGGCTTTCTGGAAAATTTAATGTTGTTTAGTACTGTAATTTCAAAAAATTTTGGTGGGTTAAATTTCTGGTAATATCAAGCTTTGCCTACCAGGCTTTCAGTGACTCTTTATTGTCAGTAGACTGTGCTACAGTATAGGTGCTGTGCAGACTGATCCATGCATGCATCTGCTCTTTAGGTGTACATTTAATTTAGGTACAAGGGAGTACTACTGAAATTAGAAAAAATTAAATCAGTAAATGAACACTGAAAATTTCCAAAAATACACTGTATGCACTTGGCGAAGTATTGAAGACCAGTTTATGCTCAACATTTGATGAATAATGCCTTCTATTAGGTGTGTCATTGCATATTTTGCTGCGAGCTGAGAGCAACATGGCACATTTTGAGGATTTCTTTTTTAATTCTGTTGCGCATTGATCTTAATCATAGTCTTAAAATCGTGACTTTGTTGAGAAAGGGAGGCAGAGACGAATAGATGCGTAAGGAGGCACTCGGAGAGGGATAGATAGGTAGATAGATATAAACAGACAGACAGCGACAAAGAGAGCGAGAGTGAGAGGAGGGTTTGAGCAGAGGGATAATAAAAGTTAAAGTCATAGAGACAAGAGCAAAAACCGTAAGCCTTAGAGCAAACTTCTACTGATTGGAAACTTTATGCCGATAATATTTTCTGTTTCGGTTGTTCCATGACAGCCAAAATTGTACAATTTGTTGCTCATTGTCCCTGAAAGTAAACGTAATATCTAAAGCGTGGGAGGAGCTCATTTTAACGACCATTTCTCCCCAGGCAACCATTGTTTTAGCTAGCCTTTTCCTCCAACATGTCAATGTATGCACGAGCTAGCAAGCAGTCCTTGCTCACGCCTAACTGTGGCAGAAGATCATCGGCAATTTGCCGACCTTCCTCCTCAGTTTGGTTGTCCCGTAGAACAACCTCGAGTTCCAAGAACTCACCCAAGCCTTCAACTTCATCCATGTGCACCCGAGTTTGCCCGACTAAGAACAGCTGTCTTTTCTTCTTAACAACGCCACGAACACCCAAAGCAGCCGACAGCAGAGTGCATAAGCCAGGGGCTTGGTCTGCGGCCATTTTCCAGGCACTAAACGTGGAGAGCTTCGGTCCAGTGGTATCACTCCGTTCGTAAAATATCAGCTCGCTCTGTTGGCCTGATGCAAATTGGCGCAGCTTGAGGCGACCGCGCGGAGACTTAAAGAAGGTGTCCACCTGTTCAAAAGTAGCACCATCTTTTCCGCTGAGAGCATGGGCTTTAGAAATTGTGGCTGCGAAATTCACTAGCCTAGCCTTTATTTCCACGTTTCGAGGCATGGCAAGAGTAGAATCCTGTAGATTTACGTTTTCTCTGGCAGTTGTTGAGTTCTCGATGCAAACTGTTGCGGAGCAGCTATGCAAGTCTAAGAACTATCTCTCCTTTCTAGACACTGTAACGTGCTAAATCCAAGAGACGGACTCTTGGTCTTTACAGGTCTTGTCAGGCATTAGCCTTCTTGTTTCCTTTGCAAGCATGCATCTGACTTGCAAGCTCCAAGCTTGATCAAAGCTTGCAGCACAACCTTGTGATAAAGGCCTAGCGCTACCCAGTCGCGCCACGGCCGGATTTAGTTTTCGCGCGCTTGATTCGAGCGACCCACAACGTCACGTCAGGCATCGACGATCGCGAACTGATCGCCATGTAGGTCTACGTGTAGGTCTACATGCATGTAGGTCCTACGTACACGTATGATTATACTGATCGACCGATCAATATCGGCGATCGCATAATTTTTGGTGAATTGTGCCGAAAGTAGACTCCAGATTCAATCGTCAGCCTCGAGCATTTGCCGGGTGCGGTCCTTCAATTTGAGTCTCGGCCTAAACGGTAACGAAAGGCCTTATCCTTTCACGGTGCGAACTCTCTGCCTCTGGCGCATAGTGACAGTGCAATTAGTCATGCAAAATGAGTTCTATTCAGGAAGTATGCGCTATGATTTGCGGAAATGCCCACCATGCATAGCGAGTAGCCATTGATTCAGGGCAAGCACTCGATCAGGCGTGGTTCATCTTTGTTCTTCTTTGTCCGATTTGCCGCCGGAGCTCTCAGTACAGGTTCTGCTAGATCCGTTTACACCACAAGACCGATGATAGCTTACAGGACTTGAAACGGTTTTAGAGCGGACAGGTGATCAGAACTAAGCTACCAAAAATTATTTCTAGAATTTTGAGCAAACAGGTCAGCGTCATTGAACTGAAGAACTGAAAGCTTGCTATGTCTCGATTAGTTGCGCGGAGTCACCTGATGGTCTCTGCTGCAGGCCATGGTCTGGATCTTACCATGGATAGCGCACACGCATAACAATGCTGTACGTATTCAAACTCTTCGCTACATTGAGCGCTGTGTGTGGAGCACTCTGTGAGCAAGCACGCACAGGATCGGCGTTGGCCGGAGTCACTCCCACTGGCCTACGTCAGTAGAGTACTGAGCCGGACCATGCACTGAAAGCTCTCGATTAGCAAAACTGTGCTTTTGGGCCAATGCGCGTAAAACACATAATATTATGTTATTATTATGTTAGGTACTGTAGTCGTTTTTCCTTTTTACGTGACACTTCATTTCTCCAGCCCCACGCTTGGGAGGCTCACAGTACCAAGCTCAGTATATGCCGTCTTAGATCTGGTATAAGATCATAGCCTCACGCATGGGCTTTCCTGGCGCCACTCATTGCTAACGGTGTTTTATTTACCCTCAGAAGACTCAAGTGACGCCGGCTGCCAGTGACAATGGTACCATTTATTATGACACCATGTTCTTATTCCCCTCTTTAGCAACCAGGCACGTTCTCTCTCTTTGTAAGTGCAAAGATATCTCTCTCTCTCTCTCTCTCTCTTTCTTTGTAAGTTCAAATTCTCTCTGTATGTAAGACGTGAAAATGGTAAACGCGTTTCATTTCTCATTTGTCTACCCCCCCCCCCCTCTCCCCCTGCACTGGTCTTCAAGTTTCCACAGCCAAATCAGTAAGAGAACTTTCCACAATGCACTGAGTGCCAACAGGTGCCTTGCCAGGCTGGGCGACCTCGCCACAAACATGGCATTCATTATAATGCGGAAACATTCCACTCGCGCAACACGTGTAGTAAGTGCCACCCGGCTAACTGTTATATTTTAAACATGTCACCTTTCGAATACATGAGCACTGTGGATTTACAGTAGTGGACGTAAATTCTGTTACTTACACGATGCGTCTAATCGTAACATACTTCAGTTGTAGTCGCTCCATAGCTTAAAAAAAACTAGCTGAAAGTGTAGATCAACAAATAATGGTCATAGTTGTGAACAGAGTATTACTTGAAACTATCGTTATAAACAATTAATTGGTTCTCTCCCTTCATAAATTCTTAACACCTTAATTCTTACGTAAAGGAGACCTTGTACTGATCAGCTACAGTAAGAGCTGACTGGACAAGGAGACGAACACCAGCAGAACTGGCTAGAGGGCAGTCCAGTGACCAGTACGTCAAATATTTTGAATATATATATTTTTAATGAAGCGCTTTAAAAGTTTTAGTCAGAATTTTCTTCTCCGATCTATCCGTCAATTCTTTTACGATTTTTTTCAACGATTCACAAGAAGTTCTACTGCACATGTAGCTCAGTATTATCAAGTCCAGAGTTCCACACTAATCCGGTATTTTAGCAGTGAACATGTCCACAGTTTCTCCATGGCAGAGCGTCTTTGTCGTTGTCTTGTGCTGGACATCAAAATCATCGTTCATGTTTCCTCCGTTTCCTTTTGTCTCTCTCCGCTTGGGCACGAGGTTCTGGCGCACTGACGCAGTCGTTCCACTCTTCGTCGGATCAAGGCGACCTGCAAAGATTGTATGTGATGCACTGCTGCCCAAACGACAGTCTCCACTTCTATTGGCTCGCCACCTACGATCGCCGACGGAATCTGCTTGCGTAGCAAGCGCAGTGCCTCCATCATCTCGCTCTGCCTGCAATTATCCCGGCGACTGACGCGAGCACGAAGACGCTTTCGGCCGCAGTGGGCGCGACTGCCAGACATTGCCTGCGGATTTGCCACACTTCTCATGTCGGTAAAATGAACTGATGTTGTGTAGATCTGAACCCAGATAGTGCGACTTGTCTGCGAATGAACGCTGCGATTTTAGAACTACGATTACGGCGAGAAGGGATAAAAGCCTCTCCAGCGATGTGCTGTTCTGAGCACCACGGTTGCATCCTTTTATCCCTTTTATTCCAGCGGAGGCCGGGGACTGATCCCTGCACAAGCACGGAAACAGGGAACATCAATCTAAAAGCCGAGGGGCGGTACGAGGTCGGGAATGCAAGGACAGACCGATCGACAACAGAGGGCACGAGTGCGCGCCGGTCGAGTGCGAGCCCGAGTGCGAGCCCGAGTGCGTAGAGAGCGGCGGTACAAGGGCACAGCTGGCCCGTTGGCGGCCGCTAAACCTCGCGGCTGTGCTGGTGAATGCAACGCGTCCAAGTGGAATGTATTGTGCCTCTTTTAGCCTGTGGGGTCGCACGATCCAGCGCACCGGTACGCGGTCACGACTCGCCGGTGCAGCACTGTTGTCCTTTTCTGATGGCCCCGCTCACGTACATGTAGCTGTCCTCTGTCTGTGGCGGTAATGGGTACAGTACACGGTGCGATCCGGCGTGCAGTGCTGTCTGGTGGATAAAAAGGCAAGAGACTGCCAGCTGGTAAAAAGCCACGTGCCTGCGCATTCCACAAGAGCCAGTTTGGCAACAGCATTTCAAAAGTTTCCTCTCAATCGCAGCGAATGGCCACTTGCCACGCATGCTGACCACTTGCTTCAACCGGCACGGCACCACAAGATGCAATCGCCAATTGCAAACCCAGTGAGCTCAAACTAATTGCTGGATTTCAGAAGACAGGAAGACGTAGTGATTTACGCACACAAAAAAGCCCTCTAAAAATATAGTGCTGTTCAGTCAGTCGCACGTATAAACAGAAGAAACAAGGTGGTGAAGTCTCTGTGATGATGCATTGCATAAATGGACGCAGCAGATCTATCGGAATTCTGGAAACACGTGCATGGAAAACCCTGAACGTTTGATTTGTCTGTCTTATTCGCTCTTGTACGCTGTCACAGGCGCGCGAAGAATGTTCAAACGTTACGCGCAGAGTCTAAAGTTGATGCACTGATAGGACGTCGGAAGAAAGTCCACGATACATGTCTGCTGTCATCTCCCGGAAGTAAGCACACGTGGCATCGGCGCTAGCGAGAGAAGAACGACGTCTTGAAAACGTGGGCAACGAGATGAGAAAGCAAGAATGAGGGGAAAACTGGGGCACTCATCAGCGTTAGTGTCAAAGACCGGTGGGCGGAGGAACGCTATACGAGTGGGCAAGAAAGGCAATAGGTTTTATCGAAAGCAAGCATGGACAGGAAGGCACCTCGCGTGACGTCAATGTCGGGGGCGCCGCGCCTACGGCGGAAAACAGGTATTGTACGTAGTGACTTTATACAGGTACTGTATGGTATTGAAATGACACAAAGCGATAATATTGTGGTACATAAAACGATAATATTATGGTACACAAAACGATAATATTATGGTACACAAAACGATAATATTATGGTACACAAAAAGAGAAAAATCAAAATACTGAAATAAAGCGAAGATGTTAAAGTGCGAGGAGAAAAATAATCTATTTAACATATAATACATAAACGTTGTTGTACATCATTTAAGACGTTTAACATAAACCAAAGCTGTGAAAAGCTGACGAACCGTGAAAAAGTGGTTAAGAAAGATCGAGTAAAACACGTTAAGGAGAAGCAAAAGAAAGGGAAGAACGGGGACGAAAAAGAAATATGGATTATGGTGATGATGATGATGATGATGATGATGATGATGATGATGATGATGATGATGATGATGATGATGAGGAGGAGGAGGAGGAGGA
>JAOWAW010118520.1:0-10345 GCA_028565695.1 Nicola tetela
TGCTGAGCTCAATACATCTTTCCTTCATAGACTGCTTCATGTTGACAGAGAAAATAAAAAAGACCTGAAATGTCAGTATAGGATCATCCACCACTGGCCTTAACTAGCCCAAGAAAGCTATTTTTTCTTTTCTGGAGTTCATCTTTTCAGAATTAGACTATTCATGTGATTTGGTCTGATATTCAATGGGGCCAATGTCGTCTTTCCCTGGTGCATGTCTGCTACAAATTGTGAAGTGTGATTAAGTCGAGGCATTAAGGTTGCAGTGGTCTGAGGGAAGAGCTCAGCTGACTTTCTTTCTTAACTGACACTCAGTGTAGCATGCAAGTGCCAACTGCAACTATCACATCCGGTTGTGTTTGTTTCCCATGGTCCATTTAGGCCATAAGGAATTGGCTGCACTCTTCATCATCCACTCATGCAACATTAACGCAAGAGACTGTCATGGGTAAGATGTTAGTTGGCTGCACTTTTAATGTTTCCATGACTACCATTCACTGTATGAATTTGCTTGCACGATCACAGTTGCAAGTTTTGTGTTATCTTCGAAGAAAAGCAGATTGGTTGTGATGTAATCAGTAATGACAGTACAGCACATGATATTATTTTCAGTAACCTACTCTAGTATTTTAGCAACCTAATTGCAGTTAGTGAACATTATCGATGCCAGTGAGCCACGTTTATCTGTTAATGCCATTTTCTTGGTGTCATTTTCAGTCAGTAATTAATGCTATGCATGAGTAATGTATGCACATGGTCTTGGTTTTTCTCAGGGGTGTTAAGTGTAGTGTGGGCCAGCTACGGTGGTTCAATGGTATCTCTTCTTTCTCTTGTGCATATTGTTATGGTTGTGGCCAGAGAGGGCTGGGATGTTCTGCATGATTTGGAAGAGAGTGTTGGATCATGTGTTTTTTGCTTCATGTATCTGTTTTGTTTCTTATCCAAGTCTTTGAGAAGTTTGTTTTCTGTGTTTCTTGTTTTTTTTTTGTGACTTGAAGCAATTCAGCAATGCACTGGGCAGCATTTCATTATCGTCTGGAGTTGGTTGAAATGTTGATCAAGGCCAAAGCACCGGTTAGTTTAGATATGCAGTGGATAGTGTTGGATAAGCCGCAATTATGATTTCACTTTTCTGATCTAAGTGTGCTCAATGAATCATGAATTGAATTTACCGTATGTTTCGGTTGAGTGAGATGGCAGATCTTGCGTGTTGCTATTGGTCATTTCTGAATTCATTTGCAGGTAGATGTGGCCAACGAGAACGGCGATCACCCTCTTCACTTTGCTGTTCGTCATTTTCAGCTTGGCAAACCGTTTGTCATCATTAAGCTACTTCAGGTATGTCAGTGTGTCAATATGAAGAGGAATGTGTCAGGAATTAACAGCTTGTCACACACAGGCAGAGTCAAGAAGCCAAACAAGTCGAATTACCGTCATCAGGCTCTGTAGGCGCTGAAAATGGGTTACTTATACTATTATTTGAGTGTGACTGTGTGATGTACCTACCAGTTTATGGTTTCAAGTACAATAGTGTAGAAATTTGTATAAATGTATACAGCGTTTGTGGCACAGTCTCTTGAGCACTGGATTTACAATTACCTGCATCAAGGCAGAAGGGCAGTAAGTCCTATATCTTGTTTCCCCTACTAGCATTGACCTCCCTTGCAATTGGCGTGGTACCAAAAGTTTCTCTGGTGCATGGCTTTGTGAAATGTGATAAGGGCCTGTGAGAGCTCTATGTGTGAGTGTACCCCTTGTATGGCAGCAAATTGAGCCATGCATGCTAATCACTGTCATCCTTCATGGAAGAAGGAAGAGAGAGAAACCTAATACATCCGCCTGTTTTTTCAGTATTTGTCAGGACAGGAAATTCTCTATGTATTGATGACATTGTGCTGTGCAGGAAGGGAGAAAGACTCAAACTGAAGTGGCAGACCAGAAGGAGCCGCATATATACTAGTAACCGCCACAGTGCATGTGCACAGGCTCTAGAAGACTATGTAGGACTACTATGGCACTGATACAACAAATTTCATATGGACAGTGTGTGTGTGTGTGTGTGTGTGTGTGTGTGTGTGTGTGTGTCTTGCCCTTCACTGACTACCACAACCCATTGTTATGTTGACAACCTTGTGAAGCTCATGACAATTGGGGACTGTGAAACATCAGGGTCAATCATCCATACATGGTTTGCAAGCACTGGCTCTTCATTTCATGATATCAATTTCAATTTTTTTTCTTTGAAAAAAAGCTCATGTGTGTTTATGCCTTTTCCTTGGTATGCTTGTGATGCATTTCAGGCAGGTGCCAATGCGGTGGTAGTGAACAAGGATGGCGATAGTCCACTGACGTTGGCTGCACGGCTGAATAAGAATGGTCAGTTTGCTTTCTCTTGTGTGCTTGCAATACTTGCTGTCCAGTGGCAGTTTGGATTGATGCTTGCAAGTATACCTGTTATTACGACCATTGTTGTATGCACCCACGACCATCTTGGTTTCGTGTGCATAATTTCAAACTAAATGCTGACCATAACATTTATGACATTCGTTTGAAGACAACCTTCGCTCATTGCCTGTGTGGGTCACATCAATAGCACAGCGTACCTGGACAACAGCATGACATCATATCCCAAGAGGTGCTGAGTTGTCTAACACCATTGGTGAATCAGTGTATTGAGCATAAACGTTGGATGTGTAGCATGTTAGCGTATTCAAACTCATTTAAAACACGCAGCAAACATAGAAAATTAAAAGTTTCATTGAACAAAGCAGCTCAGCTGTTAAAGTTGTCAGCCAATTCCATTCATCCTTGTTTAAATGAGCTAGTGTGGAGATAGAACATACATGTAGAACTGTTTAACACTGCCAAGTCTGCCTGCTTCTCTGAGCAAAGTATGCATGTGTGTTTGTGGCTGCTGGTAAGTACATGCATGTGTTGGTTTTACCTGCATACATCTGATTTACAATGTGTTTATGCCTGTGCGTGTGTATTGCAATGTAGATGCTGTTCCTCTTCTAGTGGATGCTTTTCCTGAGCTGTCTTCGGATGTCAAGCCTCTCATAGAGGCTGCAAGAACAGGTAATGGGTGTCATTTGCAGTCGGTCAAACAGGATGTGAACCTGAGACAATTAGGGATATACTGTGCTTAGGGGTTCTTGTGGAGACGCAGACACAAGATGGGAGGTTTTTGTAATGTACAAAGCAAAGTGTAAACTTTTTATGATGAGTGGCTGTCCTCATGATAGGCTGAGTCAAGACTTGATTTGCTGCGTGATAATCTTCTGCCTCGGTTTGAGTGTTATCTGAAGACACACTCTAACACTATGCTTTCTTGTCAAACCTGTCAGGTCATGAGGATGTTGTGCAAGTTCTGCTCGATAATTGCTTCGATCCAAATGGTTTGGATGAGGCTTCTGGTACGGGCAGCAAACTTTGGTGCAGCTGCAAGGCCTCCTTTTTCTTGTTTTGTGAGATTTGAAATTGACTGCTAAATCATTCTCTCCAGTCGGCAGACTCTGGTTTATTCTCCATATGTGACCTTTACGGACATTTTTGTATATTAATAATACTGGCATTTGAAGCACTACCCTTTCCTGAGCATTGAAAGCAGCTTCCATGATAGATTAATAAACAGGAGTCTGGTTCCCACACTAGCCCACTGTCCAAAAAAATTGATAAAGGTTGTTGGGTTTGAGAATGTGTCTAGACAGATTGCTTCTATCTGTTGATGGCATTATTATTACAGGAACTCGGCCACTGCATGAAGCGGTGCGCTTTTTTAGGTGAGCGAAATGTCGCTGCATGGTTGAGGCCAAACACATTGATAGCTTTTATGTTGTTTGATTTTATCAGTCTTGTGGAGAATTTGAGGCAATAAACATTGCTTGTAATGGACTGCCAAGTTGTGGTGGAGTTCGCTTTGTGCATTAATGCATTTGCAATGTAATATACTGACATGGCCGCAAAGGATAAGACCAAACTGCTGCTACTTTAAGTTTGCCACCAGAGTGATTATCAGGCAGTGCTCTGGTGGGAAACTAAGTCTTAAAGTAGCAGCGGTGTGGTCTTATTCTTTGTGTCTGTGTGTACCTGCTCTACATTTCTGTGTGTTGAGCACTCTTTGAGACAGCGGGGCTCTCCATTAGATATGTCAGCTATATGTGTGTATGAAATGCAATATAATCAAGGGAGATAACGCTAGTTTGTGGGTGAGCTATCATACTATAGAAAATCTATGCAATGCGTAATCCATGGCCCAGTTTTGTGGTCAACCAATATTGAATGTATATTGATCTATGTCGTACAATTAACATACAGTGGTAACCACCTGTTCTGTGTACTTGACAAGTATGGTGTTAATATTTACGTACATATTGTAAAATGGGAAATTTTTGCAGAGAGTTTTGTCTGGTATATATATAGGTGAACCAGCCTATTTCACAATGTGTTAATTTTCGCATAATACTGGTATACAAGGCCTGTTTTATCCAGTGCAGCATAGCTGTAGCTGGCATGTCCTAGAGTCTTTTTCACATATTTAATGTTCTTGATTTCAATCCATTCGCAAAATTTGTGAATTAAGAATTTCTCTCCTGCAAAGATTTCCATTTTACAGTATTTGTGCAATGATACCCCTGTATAAGGTCTTTTAGCTGTCTTAAGCTTGTTGATTTACTGCTGTTCTCTTCTTCAGGCTCAAGATCGCTGAGCTACTCGTGTCCTTTGGTGCTGATTGCAAAATCAAGAACAGCCGTGGAGAGGTTAGTGTTTTCCCCGTCTCATTTTAAGGTCAGTGGGGAGTGATCCAGACCTGCACTTTTAGAATTCTTTATAATTTAAGCAAAGCACAGATGATGATTCAAGGAGTGCTATGTCTTGCCTAGAAATTTGAAATTCCATTCAAAGACCATGTTTTTTTCAAGCTGAAATGTTGCACAAAACATTATGCAACGCAGTGACAGTGTGACACATGGTGGCACAGGCTGCAACCACACTATCAAGGAAGTCTAAAAAATATGTCCAGGGGAGCAGAAAGAAATTTCAAGGGAAAACCACACACACAGCCCCCATCTCACAAAAACCACACACAGCCCCCATCTCATCAATGGCATGGCAAGTTTGGCCATTGATTCAGATAGCTTTTTTTAATACATTATAGTTATAATTAGTTAATGAAAGGACCTGAAATGAACACAACTGACAAGGTAACTGTCCAATGTTTGCTGGCCATCAAACTGTGGGAGTATATCATTATCACAATTAATGGAATATAGCAGTTTGTGTGAAGAGGACCATAGGCTAGCCTATAAGTGTGTATGTGTATGTTCTTCCAGCTTACAATGTCATGTTTAAGCCTGGTCATGATTGTGATGTTCTTTTAATATTCACTTAGACTGCGGAGAGTATTCTAAGAGAACATCCCCCATCAAAGGCAGAAGAGTACAAACAGATTTTTGCAGGTTTGTGGATTAGTGTGAGTTTTAGTTTCTCTCTTAACTCTTTTTTTATCAATGCTACAGCAAGGGTGATGGTGGTGGAGTCATGTACTCGACAGTGTTATTAACGAGTGACCACTTATATTTTACCTTTTTGTAAAACTTGTGATCAGCTGCTGATGTACCTGATTAATTTGTGGGTGTTCTTTTCACAGAATATGTAAACAAACCACTTGTTCGACCGAAGGTAGGCGGGGAATATCAGTGGAGTTTGTGTGTTTTCGCATCAGAATGTCTTTTTCCATTCAGCTGTTTACCATGGCAACCAGGCAACACTTATTCACTGTTATAATATTGCTGACATGCATTTGTTGCCATGGTTACAAACCAGTACTGGTGTTAACATTGTTGTAGGATAAGGCAGTCAAGAAATAAACCCTGCTTGTAAAATCCCAACCTGGACACCCAGGATTCCAGAAACATGGCATTAGGTAACAAGGTTGCAAGTCGTCTGTATTTTGCAGTGTATGCATATTACAGAAGCTTTGCAGATGCTGACAGTCTCAGAGCATTGACTGAAGTAGTCAGTGTGCTTAGTGCCCACATAGTGCTTGTAGAAAGATTGTGTGACATCTATGCAGAGGTCCAAAAGAAGGTGTTTAGCTTACTTGACTACATGTACCATTCGATTAATTACATGTACACAGTTGTGCTTATAGTGGTGGCTCTCTTAATGATGGTACTCACACCTGCACCTGTACCTGTGGTAGGTTTGTCTTTGAGTACTTGGTGTGCACTAAACTTTTTTGTTTTGTTTTGTTTTTTCCTCGCACAGGCTGAGATTGAGCGGGAGCAAGCCCGGGCAGCGAAAGAACAGCCTGTCAAACTTCGTAAGATTCTAATGCCATAGCTTCTTTCTTAACTTCAGTTTTGCTAAGCATTTCTCTGCTGAGTTCGTTGTTTAATGCTTACCTTTGTCAGTAGTAAAGTAGTAAGGATTCACTCACACACATGCACACACACATGCATGCACGCACGCATGCACACACACACACACACTCACTTACACAAGTCTGCTGGACTTGTGACCAGCATGCAATTGCCAGCAGTTATTCCTATGAATATTAACAGCACTGATACGTATGCCGGTCGTTGGACTGTAATAGAAATTCCTCACTACCTCTATATAAGAGCTTCTTTGAATTGCCTTGTCCACTTCTACAGAGGAATATCCACTTTTGAAATCACGTGTGAATTGGACACACAACCACCCAGAGTACCGCAGCAAGAGCTCCGACAGGAATCCCAACACAAACCTCTTGGACGGTATGCACATGTGTGAATGGGTCTAAAGTTTTGTTTGCAGTTTGTGTAAATGTGTAAGTGTGTGCGCTGCCGGTACGTGAATGTGTCCCTATGTAGAGTAATAATCTCTTTTTTTTATTTTTGCATTTAATCGCGTATCAACTCAAGGTTCTGTGTTTTTGGTCTTTGCCTTCATATATAGGGGATGCTACATCATTGTATGTTATTCCAGGTGGTAGCTATAACTGGGTGAGTAATTCCTCTGATTAATTAACCTACTTGAGATTTGCAGTATACTGGCAGTAGTAGGACTGTGCTGAGATCAGTGTCAGCTTTGCATATATTGCTGGATTTTTTTAAAATTTTGGAAGAGCTTCTTTGTGTAACGTCACAGAAGTAGGTCGTTCGCCCTATCCTGCTTCTTGTGCAGAAGTTGTCTGATCGCAATTAATTGGTTTGGTGCCTGCAGGTCATTTTTGACTTTGGTAGTGTTTTCACATTGACTGGAATTCGTCTTTGGGGTTGGTAAGTTTGTTGGTAAACATCCTCTGGGTGTGTCCATCTGTTGCAGACAAAACAAAGTAGGGTCAAAGCCTATAAGTTTTAAGCATCTGTAACATTTTTTTTGCAGTTGGCCAGTTCCTATGGAAACCACTTGTAATAGCCTTACAAGTTACAATATACACATCAACCAAATTGGGTTTCTCTAATTTGCAAACTTAAAGGCCCACCATTTCAAATCAAACCTCAGAAATAATAGGAGGTAGCAAATGTAAGCAAGTGCTGTAAGACTGAGAATTATGTATGTATATATGGTTGTATAAGTGGGCATACAATGGCATGTCACAGAATTAGTAGTCATTAGTAAATAGGCCTGCTTTCTGCACCATATGTTCACTTTAAGCAAGCTCTTGGCCTTGGTTCAAAGTGTTGTGGAGCAACACTCTACATGCATGCACTTGTTTTGGACCCTGGATGATTTTGCACTTCTCTGTGGCCAATGGTTACAGTTTTATAGCTGCAGGTAAGAATGTTGCTGTGTTTGGCAGCATAAACCAATTTCATCCCAGCTTATGTTGCAGTGTGAAATTAGTAGCATTGACGTCGGCACTTTATGCATATCCTTACACATTACACATAGTCTACCGGATCAGAACCAGACCACCACTGGCCTTCCAAAAATATGGCTTTGCAGTGGGCGCTAAAATTTTCCTTGCCTGCATCTGAGGGTTTACTTTGTGTACTCTGGTCTCTTCTCTCAACTAACGAAAAATGAAAACAAAAAGAAGAAAACACCCCTAAGTCTCCCATTGACTGTTGGGGGGGGGAGGGGGCATAAAAGATTACTAATATTTATTATTATTATTATTATTATATAAAAAATAAACAGTGAAAACGTGTGGCTCTCTGGGTGCCCATAAATCTCAGGGAACTTTCAGTACTTTGCTATATATGCATTGAAAGATGGCTAGATAGTGTATAGGCTAGAGGTCACAGAAACCAAGTGTTGTATTTTGCAGGTTATAGACTGAAACTCTAATGATTCCATTCTTGTGTGGGTATGCACTTAGAAGAAATTGCATGTTTCTCCGATTTACCCTCAGCCATTTTGCACAATGATGACTTAAGCTCCTTGTCAAAATAGTGCAAGAGGGAGAAAGAAAAGTTGTGGTGTTGAAGGTGTGTGTGGTGGCTTTGGCTAAAGTTGGAATATGTACATGTGATCATTTGCCATTGTGCTGCTATGAATTGTATCAGCAATTTTTTCACTAATCCTACTTTTGCTGTCTCTAATCTCTCTTTCTCTTGCTTTTGCTGTCTCTTCCTGTTTCCCTCTCTCCTCTGTGTCTCTTCCCTTCTCAAAGGCACAGTCACCAAATGGTGAAAACCTTTCAAGTGTTAACAGGCGACACTCTTAGGTATTGAACAACCTCAAGCATTTGCTTGCTGTACTTGGCATTATCCCTCTTGTGATGGGCGTATGGTAGCTGCACACGAGCTGATGGAGACATTTTAATTAAATTCCTAGCCACTTGATTAGTTAGTGTTTGACATGAGGCATAAATACATGTGCCATATTTCCTGGCCTGTTATCTGCACCCCTACCGCATCTGACTAAATCCTTATACTTGTAATGATAATAGCTGCAAAACTAAACAGAACATTAGTTTGTGTACATTACAGACAGTATAGATCCATGGTTATTGCCACTGAACTGGCTTCGCTGTACACCCTGAGGTAATAACTCACTGTGACCATACAAAAGTCACGTTTGAGCCGCACCACTTGGTTGTTGGACCATTTAGAGGAAAAAAAGTTGGAGCTTATATGCTGGAAATTATGGTATTGCCTGCATGAGACTGTCTGCATGAGATTGCCTTCTTGACATTGAAACATTTGGTCTCTTGTGGTGTTCTTCGTCTATACTTGATTGCCAGCGGACCATGGCAGTTGGTCACATCATTCCGTGCCGATCTTGTTGGCTCTTCGGATCCCACGGAGCCTGGTAAGCATTAGTAAATGTGAAAACTGGTAGGACTATGAGTATATGGCTTACAAATGCAGGTTAATTGTTCTGGCTGGGGGGGAGAGAAAATTAAATTACAGCTGCGAGCATCTATTTTATTGTCAAAATGCCACTTTTTGTACTCACTTTAGCCCTATTGGTATCATAATATGTAAACATTGTATCAAACTTACAGCTGATTTCTGTCTGGGTTTTACTGTTGCAATTTAGGTGCACCACAGGACTTCAAGGGATTTTATGGAACATCTCAAGTAAGGCATGGCTGGGGCAGTTGCATAGCTACCTGTGTGCCAATAGATTGAGTGCATTGTGCCAATTCTATGGCTACTCAAGTTGAAGAACACAAACTACACCTTAACATGTGAAATGACCATATGATTTTGATCTCACAATAGCCTATTTTCTGTATTTCGTATTGAGCTTCGTTAATTAACTGTCATAGTTTCTCTCTATATTATGCAAAATGACAAATTTTCACAAGCATATTTGTCGCAGCCGATACACACATTTGTACATAGTCTCTTTTGCACATGCATATCACAATATCACACCACGCATCACATCCCAGTACTGTACATGCACTGTAGTATAAGTATACACATGCCATCACGTGCATGCACAGACTCCTATAGAATGCTACACAAGCAACCATGTCATGCCCACGAAATAATGCGTACTGCAAGCTTGATTTGTTAGACCTTTCATGCACGCACACTTTTGCAAGTGCTTCTTGCTGAATGTAGTCCCTAGGTTGCTGCACACGAAAAAAGTGTTTCTCGACCATTCATGAGCTTGTTATTGAATGTGAGTCTTTCAATGTAGCTGAAGTGTTTGGAAAGCGCTAAATTTCATCCAGTATACTACGTTTGTGTGATGCCACAAGTGTAGCCGTCCACAATATTATTTCTGCCGAGTTTGCAGCCAATCCACTATATTTCACTTCTATGCAAAGAGTAGCTTTTGCAATTCAGGACCCT
Source organism: Nicola tetela (assembly GCA_028565695.1). Classification (NCBI taxonomy): domain Eukaryota; kingdom Metazoa; phylum Porifera; class Calcarea; order Clathrinida; family Clathrinidae; genus Nicola; species Nicola tetela. Next base: position 10,245 of record JAOWAW010118520.1, read on the forward strand.
GTATCACTGCATCAATTTTATACATTCACAAGAGTAACTTTCAACAACTGGTCACCTGTGAATTAAGTGAAAAGTAACTCACCAGTTCCGTTTTTTCTTTT
>JAOWAW010118531.1:0-18392 GCA_028565695.1 Nicola tetela
TGCCTTTCATTGTAAAATGTTGTGAACAACACAACTAACAAGTATTGGTTTACAATTTTCCATGTACAGTTCAGTTTGTAAAATATGGTCCCTCATTTCTTATGATCTCCCATGAGAACATGCATTGATCTGTGAAACTAGCTACCTATCTGAAGTTAGCACCTAACTTAAATAAGTGTCTCAATTTCCAAAGGTGGGAAAAGGCCAAGCAACTCAGCCCTTATTGCCAAAATTGCTGTAACACTGTTGATCGCAGCAGCTTTGCCAGTAACTCACCAATGTGCATATGTTAAAGACAATATTACTTCAGACAAATGCATGGTCATACAATGATTTTTTATACGGATAATGTTTGTAAGCAGATTATCAACAGAGGAGCAGTTGCAGTCATGGCTACTTATTACAATGTCCTTTATAAACAGTGATGGGTGAATTTTACTTGCTAACGAAGAAATATTCAAACAACTGCTAAGCAGCAGCACTTGGATGGGTACTGCTTGGTGGGAACAGAACAATTCTAAGGAATTAATATATTTTAACAATTCTTTGCTTTTCGTAGAACCATTCAGAGGTTAAGACGATTGTTATGTGAAGTGATACATTATCAGTTATTCTGTATAAAATGGCTAATCTTTATAAATCATACTATGGTAATCTGTTATACTTTGGTGAAGATCAGGAACATTCACAGTATTCATTACAACACATTAATTTAATTTAACTACATACATAGCACAGCCATACATGGCACACATACGTACCACAGTCATACATATCACAGCAGTATGGTGGCACTCCTTGAGCATAGCGAGATATGACTGCAGTGTAGTACTGAACGGAGCAAACAAACACAAATTGTAGATGAGGAAATAGCCTTGATAGACCATGTGTGCTGTCAACAAGTGGAAATATCTGGCCTATTTGCCGCTCTTGCATAGTTTAGGGGCTGTGGTGAATGTTTTAAGGGTAAGCATCTCAATAGGTGATCTGAAGGAATAAGATGCACCCCTGTCCAAACTTTGACAAGCTTGGCTGTAGTCCCAAGAAGGAATGTTTTTGTTGTAAACAAAACACTGTCAAATACCTTTGTCTCAGTAAACTTTTGGTGATAATATTCAGTAGTTTTTTCCTTTTTTGTCGACACCAGAAAACTGATTTTTGGTAATGCTGTATACTACATTTAAAAAGTCAAAATATGTTTTCCTACACAGTGTTTTAAAATTTTCTGTCAAGGTTTTCTGAAAGAAATATTTGTCCTTCTCTCTGAAACTGACAGAGGAGAAATAATGCATTTCATTATATCTTGGGATTATGTCGAATACAACGGGAAATAACGACATGCTCACCTTCTCATGGCATGTTGGCATTGATGGGCAGGCTGAGGCTGGTTTGCAGTCTACAGAAACATTTACGACAAGAACCTTCCAACGCCAGAACACATATAGAAACCTTGCACCACCATCAATAGTTGGTGTGCACAGGTTAGTCAACTTGCATATTTTATTGAATGACAGATTTAAAGAGATCACTTAAATATTTTGCAGGTTCTCCTTAACACTGTTTGGATATAGACAATGAGGATCTGGGAAGTAGCAGCAAAACAGAAACCACGCCAACACTTACAGCAAGGTGAGAATTGTGGGCAGCAACTTCCGTTTCCAATAATCTCATAAGTCGTGAACTGGATGTTACAAAAAAGAAAAAAAATGTGCCACGACATTCAATATATATAGTTTGAGAAACTCTTTGTTAACATCAATTAGCTGGTGAATAATCAGCAATCTTTCCAAAACAATAATTATTCTTCAATCCCAGAAAATGAAAAGACAAAATTACCCTCTTGATGAAGCACGCCTCTCAGAAGAGTTGGTGGTTATTTCTTAATGCCAACGGGAATGACTCACAAACGGCATGCCACATAAAGAAACGAAAAGAACCAATTGAATAATTTGTACACACTTACAGAACTCGCACAGTCTGGTGCTAGAGCGCATGGTTTACACTCTGAAATTTCAAAAAAAAATGTTTTCAGGAAAGGCAAATATTCATTTCCATAGCAAATTGAGGGTACAATCTAGATAATATAATTATAATTAATGTGGAGGCTATGACTGATTACTTCATAAAATAATAAAACCCTCTTACCACAAACAAATCTGTCACAGCAGCTTCCTGGAGTATTGTTTCCATGAGTGACAAGCTTGCGCTCATGAACCTGGTAAATAGTAACGCAACACAACAGCTTGGGCTGAATTTTGGGATTTTCTATAATAATCTTAACACACTAAGGCAGACTTTGTATAGGACACTTGTACAACTATAAATTAGCTGTTTCATCAGAACTCACAAAATGGAATCTTTGTTCAATTCTTTAGAAGTTTCAGCCAGGAACAAGGTGCTCCAGCCCCTTTGAGTGCTCATTAAAATAAGCTTAAATCATTAAAAGTAAGACCCCAGTTTGAACTGCTATTACCACAGATGACACCTGAAATTCCCCTAAAAGGAACAGGGATCATCAAGAAAGAGTCATGAATACAACTATTTTTGCAGGCATATTTCCTTAGAAACAAACAAACTGCCATTATATGACTAACCTCTGAGCAGGTGACAGGAGGACCACACGATCTGCAAACTACAGAGACAAGCACACAGTGCCGTCATGCCTGTGTCTAAGGACAGCCCAAGTTATATATAAAATGCAGGGAAACCACTAACATCCCTTTGAACATACTAAACATGTGGTGTCTACCATAAAAATAGACTATGTATGCTTCTTGTGATAGAACTTTTAAATCCACTTTTCTTATCAGTCGGAAATTATAAAGTATTGCCAGCATACAGAGGTAAAACTACCTGCAAAATTGGGACATGGCTTCAGCTAAACTAATGTATTATATTAAATACAACTTCCATGTACAAAACGTATGTGCTAAAACCCCACACCGCAATTTAGTGCACATGTTTTGTTAATGTTAGCCTAATGCACACCCCACAAGATCTGTAGTCCTTCTCAACACTATTAGGATCAGTTTAATTACTGACAAAGCCTCATGTCCATCAAATAGGGATCAGGCTGATTGAGTTTCATGGAGCCCAGTTGATTGACCCATGGCCACTCTTGGCTGGCAACAAGAAATGCAGCAGCCCAATGTCCACCTACAACTTGGCTTCAGATGAACAACACCAAGTCGTGGTGCATGCCTTTTGACCGAGGATGTTTGGTCACTGAGATTGCATCCACGGGGCGCTTGTGGCATTCTTTAGTTTTCTCTTGCTTTTCTTTGATCAAATTTTGCCAAAACCAATGTACACTAAAGAGAACAAGGAATGTCAAAGATCCATCCTCAGCCAAGGTTACCTGTTGCTGGCACTACAAGTTAATGTTGTTTCCTTTGGTCATTTTTTTGTTCTTAGTTTAATTTGACAACAAGGAAGACTTCTTGAATTGTTTGATTGTGAATGTAGGGTTTGTCACAGCAACTCCACCTCAAGTCGTTAACCATGGTCCAGTGGTGGTTACCTGTATCTCCTAAATCTAACTGCAATCCTTTCCCTTAACTGAATTTGTCTTCCTTAGAGATAAGTAGATGAAGAATGACTGGTCCAGCCTTACCACACTTAAAGACAGGACAGCACTCATCATTCTCTTGCACTAGAAGAGAATCCTGCAGAGCCATCCAAATGATGAAGAAAATCAATGAAGACCTTTAAAAAGAACCAGCGAAACTTATGATCTATGCTGCTTCTAAAGGTTTTCTAACTTCTTGTTTCCTACCGAAAGAGACATTACCTACTCAAAACTGACAAATTGGCCAAACGAACATCTAATGCTGAAACGTCTCGTGAAGTTGCCTGCCATCCAAACACTACTAATGGCTTTATATGAAATGACTTTCAGAACATTAGAGACCCTTCATAATAGTTGTTATGACATGTTCACTCCCAAGAAGGCATGTCAGAATAGAACAAAAAGAAGGTTGTAATTTTCAGTGAACTTGTCCAGTTGTATTAAGAGTGAGAGGCTTTGATTGGCCCGTCCAAGAATTCTATGATATTCAGCAAGCACTATTGCACAGAAATCAATATGTTTTATTTGGATTAATTTACAGCGCTTTGTGTTGTTTCAAATTCTAGGACCTGGTTCGGCGAGCTCACCTACCTCTGGGCAGATCGGGGGCGCTGGACAGGTACGGAGATCACATTCTGCATGAAGAGGTGGGGCGATTTCACATTGAGACATTAATGCAGAAACTCATGTACAGCTTAACAGCAATGCTGTTGGCTAACATTTTCTTGCCAACAAGTGAGGTGAATCTAATAAAGGCCCTATATACCCATGTTGCACAAGAATTTTCAGTTTTTAAGACATGGTTAATAGACAGAACTGTTACAGTGATGCAACAATATACATCGCTACAACAGAACATCAAAGATCTTCTTCGATCCTGTTTCATTGTTATAGTCTGCTTACCAAAGCTAAGTATCAAAAAAGTTGAGCAGTTTTGGGCTGCACCAATACTTACCACACCAATAACTTGGGCAGCAATCCCCAAAATTGCCTGAGACATTTGAGGTCTGGAGGATAGTGCCCTAAAAGCAGAGATTAATAATAAAATAAAAGAACTTGTAATTCCCCAATGGTCCAAGTAACACTCCCCACAGAGGGAGGAGAGGCAGTTTTTATGTATATTTGATGTGCATACTGAAGACATGGGCACAGATGCCTTCAATAACAACAGACCCCTAACAAGAACAGAACTATTCTGCTACATAAGAACACTCACAAGCCAAACAATCAGAATCATAGAATAAGCAACAACATACCACAGCACTGCAGTTTAATGTTGGCGCTGGGCATTCCTTGCACACTAACCATAGAACATGCAGAAAGAAACATCAGAAGCATTGCTTGCATATTTTCTTTTGTAGACTGTGGCCTTGTTTATTCATCATGAATTTTATCTCCAAAAATAGTTTTTCTACCAACACTCACTTCAGCATAGACCAACAAGTAGTTTAACAACCATATAAGCATAGGACCAAACAGGACCAATCTGTTAAACAAACAATGAAAGACTGGGTGCTTGATTTAATTGAACATTTCCCCTTGTCATAGTGTTTCTTGAAAACACAAGCTGTAATCTTGAATAATATGTCAATCAACTTTTTTCATCTGGCCATTTCAGGTGTGGTGCAAAATTACATCGAACACTGACATATTTAAAAGCATGCCTGAATATAGTCACAGATAGATATACCAAAGGCATCTGCTAAAACAGGTGTCTCATCTTTTCACAAAACTTACCACACTGATGACTGGAACAACAGCCACCATTGTCTTCTGTTTGAAGCAATGAATCCTGCAGTCAGCAACAGATTGAGGGAGCAGTTAAGTGTACTATCGGGTAAGTGTACATGCATGAAGCATTTGTGCAACTTTGCAAAATTACTGTATGGCCTGTATAAGGCTAATCCTATGCAGCTCACCCGTGGGAAGACTGAGAAACTGAGGCATGACAATGTCTGTGTACATTGATGTGTATATATGTGCATGTGTAATGACACTGTATGTGTGTGTCAATTCAAAAAGAAAGGTGTGAGCAACAAAGCACATCTCCCACACAAAGAGACAAAAAGCTAAATGAAATTACAACAGCAACAATTGGCCTGTTCATGTGTGTGTGTGTGTGTGTGTGTGTGTGTGTGCGCGCGCACGCGCACGCGCATTTGTGTGTGTGTATATGTGTGTGTGTGTGTGTGCGTGTGTGTAAGTCTGTAAGTGTGAATGTGTGTACTTGCATGTGTGTATGCATGTATGTTAATATATGTGTGTATCTGTATTTGTGTGCGTCTAATTCCATGTGCGTGGGTGTGTTACGTGCATATATGTTGGATGAGTATTTACATGTGTGTGTGTGAAATTCACTAGCTCCTTGAACTCCAAACAGAAGAGAAATTGCCCTAACAGTCCTAGAATAAACTGCGAATGTTCAAAGAATGAGGAACCAAGGAATGCAAGCTAGGAGTCTACAAGGCACTTCAAAAACAAAAGAATAAGGCATTGCTAACCTGTGGACACACTGGCATTGGAAGGCAGGCTGACCTATTACATTCTGCAGAGAGAAATGGAAAAGTTATGACAGAACATTATTCTGGACAGTAAAGAGAAGAGCATAGCAAAAAGCAAGGCTAGAGGGAGGCTGCCAGTGTGTGGTCAGCTAGAATACTTACCGCATGCACACTGAGAGCAGCAACCATTGTCATTGTAGAATTTGCAGACAACAACCTGGCCCTGTTGTGCAAGAAAGTAACTATATCAAGCTACAGATTACTCACACAACCCGGTTCACTATACGGAGACCAACTCATTGATGTTGAGCAAAATTGTCGACAATGGATTTAAATTAACAAATAAATCAAGGAATCCCACTTGTTGTATTAAATTGTTACAAGCTGTGCAAACAAGATGACCCCATTGGATTGAAATTTACTAAACAGCCCTCTCGATCATCAGCAATGAGAGACCAACTGACTATAAACTTTCCAACCCTGGAATAATTTACAATCATCAACCAACACCAAAAATACCATTTTACATTAAAAGCTTGACCATTTAGCTCACCATCTTGGGACAGGTGAAATCCAAGCATTGCTTGCAACCTGAAATAACAAGAAGGAACATTTTCATGAGTATCCTCCCAAGCTACCATAGGCTGAAGAACATATCAAAATGAACATCTTTGGCATGAAGACTTGGTCAAAATCATAAGCCAAGACTAAAATCTACTCACTGCAGTTCTTCAAGGTGCAGCAGCTGTCAACAGCTGTTGTCACAAGCGTTTCGCCAGATGAGCAAGATGGCGCTGAAGGACATTCTGGACAAGCTGAAAAGAAAATAAATGTTGCTATTCAGCTTCTTCACGTGAAAAGTGTGCCCTACATGCACAAAATGCTACCGCAGATGTCTCTTGTTAATTTAGTGGTATTTGGGGCAGGCAAATTTCTGTTACAGCCTTTTCCATACCTATACATGTGCAGTACAGGCCAAGACAAAGGAGCGAGAGAGAGAGAAAAAGAAGTGAAAGAAGGAATTGATTATGCAAATGTAGAATGATAGATCATGTCTGTTACTGTGAACTAGGATGAACAAATACAGCCAGGTAATATATGAAAATACTCAATTTTCTGATCTTTGTACAAAAGCAACCTCATGCTTTCTGCAATACTCAGATGCCAATTTAATGAGCACAACACCAATGATTTTGATGTGTTTGATAGCATCAGATGCTGCTTTTCAAAGGTGACTAACAGGGGCTGTCTGTATAAGTTTATGGCTAAACTCCATGTCAGTGCATAGAATTCAAGCAGGTGTGCTCCAAGTTAAGGAAACAAGTAGTCCAGGAGCAAAATCAGTCTTACTAACAAGAATCACTATGAATGCATACTGGTTGCATTTATTAGCATGAATAATGGAGGAAATGTGAAAATATCACGCAAGGGCTAGTACTGCAACTAAATATTTGACCGATGCACAGCTGATTATGTGTGTATTCGTGTGTGGCTGGCATATGTCCCACATACTGGAGAATGCTAGACAATTGTTCTTAAATTTGGTCCTGGTTTCACACTGTGCAATAGCATAGTGTCCAATAAAGTTCATTTTGATATCAAAATTACCAGTGATCATCTCTGTCATATTTCTTTAACTAGTATATATTATAGGATAGTTTGCCCAATATAACTTCTTCTTGTCAATATTAAATGAATGAAGTCTACATGGCTCTCTTATTTCCTGAGAATCATAGTGAAAAGTTTTATAATTTTCAGATGTGCTTCTTACCACATGCGTAAATTGAACAGCAGTTTCCTGGTACACCACCACCAGTGGAAACCAATGTTTTCACTTTCGGCTGCAACAAAGACGCAACATGTTCTAATTCCAACCAGACTAACAAACAGCAGCTTCCATTCCTTTTATGGTGGATACCCAATCTATAGCTCTTCTGTATCTGCTGGACCCCTCCCAATAGACATTAACAGAGCTGAAAGAGGTCTTGCTCATTTTCAATTAAGGTGGTCCCACACACGCGCAAGGCTTCCTTGCTTATTTCTGCTCTTACTTACCGGAAGACATGTGATGTCTCTGCAGGTGTTGCACACTGCACACAACAGCCACAGAGCACTGCATGTACAATCAAGAAGTGTATTCCCAGATGGTTCCACAACCTATATATTTTCTCATGCTTTGTAAAGCTGCATAAGGAATGTCATGGCAAAAACACTCACAATATCTGGTTAAGCACGAAATATTTAACACTTAAAAGGGCAAGTCATTCCTGTTTTGATATATAGTGTTACAAATACATAATCTATTTGGTGAGGACTGTACTGCTTGGGTTTTCATAATTACTAATTTTTGTGTGTTAAGCTGCCCATTGTTGGAAATTATTAGCCCTATGGTGTATTATTTCCAAAGATCAGTACTTTCAAGAAGACCCACCACATGTGGCGTTAGGACAGCAACCGAATGTGGGATAAGATGCAAGATGTGCTCCCTGTGAAAAGGTCATCATCAAGAATTTTTCAGGCAAGAGAAAAAGCAGTCTAACAGATGCCCCTGAGAAGCCAGAAAAGATACCACAGGTCACTATGCGTGTTAATAGAAGCACATTTGTCTGAACGTATCCTACAAATTATTGTACTCAGTGCTACAATTTGCTCTAGCCATAACAATAGTAGTTAAAGCTGTCCCCAAAGTATCTGAACAGCCGAATCGGAATAATACCTTTGGGCAAGATGGCAGTGCTGGACATGTATTGGAATCACATACTGTAAAGAAATTCAAAAGACAACAATGCCTCTGTCACAATTGCCTTAAACGTTGATAAACTCTGATGTAGTCGTGAGCATTCAAACCTGATAAAAAGTGTAAGCACACTATCTCTAGGGACAAAAGTCATAGAGATCCTGGAGCACACAAGTAAAGTTAAACACACAACATTGTTCCTCGACATACCACATTGTTGACGATCACAGCATTCTCCCTCTGTTCCTTTACCAGGTGTAATGATTGCCTTGTGATACTAGAGCAGATATCAGCAAAGAATATACTGCATGGTGCTAAGGAGTATGAGAGGCAGAAACTTTGCATTGCATGCAATAGAGAATCAATCAAATTTGCATAAAAAATTCATGAGAAATGAGAGAACTTTTCTGCACATGAAGGATGCATGTTATCAAAGTAGGATGATTTATTGGATAGCTGCTGCCATTGCAAAACACACTCTGTGGATTTCGTATCCATGGAAATATAGTCATGATGGGTCTTCAAGGATGTGTAAACTCCACTGGAGCCAGTTTAGTTTCCTGGTGATCAGTCTCTAGCACTTTGACCAGTCTCTCAATGGCACACTGAACTATGGCTAATTATCAGCTTAAACAAATTTCTGCTCTGGGCCATTTTCAGAGTTGAACAATTAGCAAAAATAATCATGATTAGTAGACACATTACACATGGAACCCTTAACAGGCCCTATCTACGCATATTGAAGCCTCGACCATGCCATAGGCCAGGATTTTTTTACGAGAAATCAACACCAGTACCCACAGTAGACATTTAGGTATAGGAAAGTCATGGCCCCATGGTCAGCATGCAAACACGTGTGCCCAATAATCACGGAAGGGACCCATCCTAAGTCCTTACCACGCCTGACTTGGGTAATGAAACATTAAGTATGACTGACCTCACAACAATCGTTTGTTATCACTGTTTGATGCAGCTACAATGTAACAGTTGTCAAAGATTAGTCGGTGCATGAACTGCAGTAGCCTTCAGTTGTGACTAATGGTATTTGTGTATCGTCTTTTCTGCATCAGATTGCACAGGCTGACCAACCAACTCAACACCGGAATCATAAACACACCAGTTGGCATTCAAGAAGAGGCTGTATGATGAGGTCATTTACTCCAAGGCATGTAACATGCTGTTCCAGCAGTAGATCTACATAGCGGAGGTGAGGAAAGCAAAATGCCTGGCAGTAGACCGCATGCACCGAACTTGCAGTGCTGTTGTTAGATACCCTGCACATAGAGGTTTGCTTGTGGGTAAATAGTGAGAATTGCTCTTCTCTTGCAGAAATTATTATTTATCCAAAGCCTAAAGAGAATGTCTTTATGCTTGAAAGCTGGAAGACCTCACTTGTCAGAAGGTTGGTGAAAAAGAAACCCTCTGGGTGCGATGAGCCAAATTAAAAGAAAGACTAAGTGTCTGTTGAAACAGACTGTAGCTTCCCTGAGCAACTTACTTGAGGACAGGAACGAAGAGTTGAGCAGTTTTTACAACCTAAGCACAAAAACATTGATGAAGGCTGCTTTCATTTGGCAGATAACAAGTATAAAGCCAATCAGTGATTGCCAGTACATGTAAACAGCTCTCTATTCATCACCAAGCATTTTCTATCCTCTTTCAAATTGGAAGAGTAATTCCTTTTCACCAAATGAGTGTCCCAAAGGCGATAGCAACCAACCATTTTCTTCAGTTACATGCTTTACTATCTTGCACATCAAGCTCAACACTGATAATGTTAACATTTTCTACACTCCTTTCCACATTCAGAAATTCCTCTTTTCTGTCTGTACATAATCAATTCAGGGACTGTTGTCCAGTGTTTTCCATCTCCACTGACCGTATATACCGAGTTTTCCACTCAACAAATTTAATTATCGACCTTCTTAATCACATACGGCAAGAAAAGGTTGGGCAGCATTCATGTGCAGATGCTTCCTTTGTGACTAAGAAAGAATCCTGCAGAAAAAAGTATCCAAAGCACATGAGACATCAAATGTCAGCTATGTTCTTGAATGGTCACACTGGCACAATACAATGATAACCATTGCTGCTTAGAGAGACAATGAAACATTTGTATTAACATGAAACTGGAGCTGATAGGTTGAGAGAAAGACTTGCAGTGAAACTGAAAGAAGACTGACAAAAATGACAGAAATGAGAGGAAGTGAGCCAGGAGGGAGATTGTAAGTGTGTTTACCGGTGCACATTCAGGCTTCCGGTGGCAGCTGTGATCAGATTGGCAAGCTGTGAAGATGAAAAAGGATATCCAGACATCACAAATAAACTGAGCATTGTTGTCTGCTCAAACTTAGTCACATACATACATCCACATACATGTATATGCACCTACATAATATACTGCTGGCATTTGGACAGAACTGAGAAGAAATTTGACTACCCCTGCAAATATTCTGAAACTGTTGAAATATTTGAGATAATAAGGAGCTCTCACTCAAATTAGAAGTAAACACGTACCACAAGCATATTTGTAACAACACTCTCCTGGTTGTCCCTTGCCGTTAGAAAGAGCAACCAAATATGCACCCTGAAAGAAAAGCATGTAAAACGCTCTTTCTGTTTGTTTAATACTCATCTTCTATATCAACAGATATCCCTGGCTATTTAGCTAAAGACACGGAACACAACAGAGGTATAGATCCTTCAGAAAAAGGTTCTTATTTGTATGACTGACTTTTACTTCTTTAACTTTCCATTTCTTTATATATTAGACACACTGCCATTGGAAAAGAAGGGATGTACATGCAAAGCCCTTCATAAACAGAAAATTGAGGGTCAAGAGAAAAATCTGATTTTTGTGCAAGCTTAAGTGTACAGCACACGTAGCCAGAATAGGTTAGAAAATAGAAGTTCAGTATTTCATGTACACAGAATTTGCTTAGTAAATACGGATCTCCAGTCTAGTAGTCTGGGCAATCATGACTTGTGACAGACATAACCTAGGCCTGTCTCGATGCAGATACCTTGCCAGTCGGGGGAGGTATAAATTCTATATATGCAAATGCATGTAAAAATCGCAGAAAAGGCATATGCTCAGTGCGCACATACATGCTCAGTTACTTACTCAATCACTCGTGTGCAATAAATGGGTGAGAAACCCTTCTTTAGTCCTTTACCAAACCTCACAATGGTAATAATACTGGATAGAGGACAGTTTAACTTTCTACCGAACATGAGGTGAACCTCTATTGCTTACATTTGGGCAAACAGGAACAGGGTCACATGTCTTGCAGGCTGGAAGCAAGAAGCATAAGGATGCATGAAAGTTAACGGGAATATATTAACATTCAACAAGTTGGCAGACAATTTTAGTTCAACTGTGAACAAGAGATTTTTCCACAAACTACTTACTATGGCAGAAGTGACTGAGCAAAGAGAGAGAGGGGGGGGGGGAAGAGAGACAGTGAGAGACAGAGAGAGACAGAGAGGGAGAGAGAGAGACAAGGAGAAAGAGAGAGGGAGAGAAAGAGGGAAGGAGGGAGTAAAATCAAAAGTAGACAAAGTGGTTATAAACATCACACTCTAATGCCACCTGCTATTCACATGTATCAGAGTAACTGAGATGAACAACCAACATCAATCACTGTCAATGTCATCAATTGGAGACAGATAAGATTGTTATTATGCAAGGATTGGGAATGTTCTTACCACAGCGATAGGTCAGACAGCATGAGTCATTTCGCTCAACAACGACAAAAGAATCCTGGCCACACAGATAAAAAAAGATGTTGCTCTTTCACAGAAGTCCAATGCCTAAAGGCAGCTTCATAAAACCTTTAAAAGACAGCAACATATGAGAGAAATGTTGATCCTCTGGTGATCTGTAAGTCTTTGCCATGAGTTGGGGGTGATTAAATTAACCCCTTGTTGCCTTATAAATGTGAAAAATCACTAAATACTCATTGCTGATAAATTTTGAATATTTTTGTGCCATCTCTATCTGACTGTTTTTCAAACTTTTTTTTAAATGCCGGTAGGAGTCACAGTGCTCATTGGCATGATAAAATCAGCTAGGGTGCAATACAAGGTATAGATCAGGCAGCACAGCAATTACTTCTACTGGGAAAACAACACATGGAACAAGAATTTTTTTTAGGACAAGAATCATCACTTCTGCCTGATCATGAAACACTTCTCACACAAAACCTTTCAAGATCAATGACAAACACAAACCTTAGGACAGCTGATCTTTGTGGCATTTCCAGGACAAACATCACACTCTGCCAAAGAATAAAAATCAAAGACAGGAAAAGGAAACTGCCATGACATCACCACAAGCAAGGAACAGCATGAAGGGCTTTTTGCAATAGGAAAACAACACTTACCACAGCGAGAGTGACTGCAACAGTCACCCGGTACACCACGACTGGGTGATGTCACCAAGTGATGGTACTCTGGGCACGTGTACACATAAGAGTGACCCCTGCATGGACTGCACTCTGCAAACGAATTGTCACAGTCACCGAAAATTACTCAACAGAAACACTTGCAAATCCACTTAAATAAGAAATTGGAAATTGTTGGGGTTGATTACCAACCATTGAAAGTTCACTGCTGGCAATCGTCATAATGGTAAGCTAAGCATCTGAGGGCTATGTTACTTACACGTACTTCGCATGACATCTTTCAAAAATTACTGTTGTCTGACTCCTGTTATTGGTATATGCACCAGACCAATACTTCCTCCTTGCAAAACAATGTTGTTCAAAATGTTGCAACATTGGCAACATTGGCAGGTAGAAAATGCTCAATGACACACTCACCACAAGTGTACATTGGACAACAAGATGTAACGTTTTGAGTGTAGACAGCATGCGAGTCCTGAAAGAGAAGATCAAGCCACCGTAAGAAGAAACCCAGCCACACTTCAGGCCCTCATTCAGTGACACAGGGATTGCTTCCACATTTCACTGAACATGTGATAGAACTCCTGGGTCAGGTTGAGTGGTGCCGTGGAAGTCCTCCCAGATAAGCCCCACCTTTGTGGTGACTATTTAATGGGCACATGGATTTGTACAGACACCCACAACCCGTATTATAACTCAGTGGTTACATCAGAGAGCCAAAGAGCAGTTTATTACAGTAATACAAGCAGAAGATTTTTGTCCAGACAATCCTTCATTTCGGACTTACTGGTGGACAGTTTGAATGACTGCAATCTGGTGGGTGGCAGCCTATTTCAAGAGAAAGTGAATTTTTATCAGAGGATTTAGAAACAAAATCAGAGTGTGCGGACTCTGGCACTCATTTGTGAATTTGTAAACATGAGAAACTGCACTGATGACATATCCAAAAGTATACCAGGTGGACTTAGTGCAAAGTTTATAACTGTAGAAATATCAATGTCAATGTTAAGAACTGAAGAACATTGTTTAAAAAAATAAGAAAAAAACATTAATTTTGCTTTGGGATAAACCCTGGCTCAAAGATGAAGCTTACGACAAGAGTAGGTGTTGCAACAGGAGCTGTTTCGTCCTGTCCCTGCATGGACTACAAGCTCTTCACCCTGTAGGCCAGAGCAATCCCAATAAATGCATAATGTCACAACCACACTGCTCCAGTCATGTGTCCATGTGGTCAGGGTGTACACTTTCAAGATATTCTTATAGCAATTGGTGAATCATGATTAAATTTAAAGGCTTTTTAATAAGTGAGCCTGATCGATCAAGGCAGTACATTTGATTGCAAAATTGAGAAATAGATCAGACTTACCTCTTCACACATGGGCTCTGAGGGGCATTTCTGATCACATTCTAGGCCACAAAAAAGAAAGGATATTGGACATTTATTTAGTGCCATTTGTTACCTTCATTTAAGACTGATTTATAATTAGTGACATATGCCCGCTCAATCTTAACTCTATGCTTCCTTCATTGTTCCTTCCTCTCTTTTTCTTTAGCCATTCTCTTTCTCCTTCTTTTTACTTTTTCTCTGAATTAGCCTTTGTATTCCTCCCTTCCAATCCCTGCTGCTTTTGTGAAAAGTATTCCTTTAAGGCCGCATGGGGCGATCACAGCTAAAACTTTTCAAATTGTGGACTTTTTTCAGTAATACACAAAAAAAATGAATCAAGGAGCCCCACATTAGGTCAAGAAAATTGAAAGTTCTCTACAAGGTGGTTGTAAATGTCGGCTAAAAGACTCAACAATGATGAAACCCAAAGTGTGGCAATATAAACTAGAAGATTGACACCTGGGTGAGACTATACAACCTGCTTACTGTTTAGCGCAAAATATGTACACATGTTCTACATTTATCAACAGAGATGTTTTAGAGCTGAAACACAGGTTGAAATCCTTTGTGGTACAATGGCACACTGTAGTGCAGGCCACAGCTACAGAGTCAGAGAAATGTTAAGACAGCACCAGTGAATTGACAAGATAAGGTAAGGGAAAATCCCCCACAGCCTTGTCGAGATCTCTTTGTAGTAGTGGATGGCAAGAGAAAATGAGTTTCCAGGGAACTGCCATGTCATCAGCTAAAATGAAGGTTGCATCCTTTCAATGAACAGCAATTCCCACCTCATTGGATCATTGATGATGATGAGCAGGCGATTTGGTATTTGGCATTTTGACCCTAGAATTTCAAAATTTTTCCAGGGAAGCATGCTATACCCAAGCCCCTGGAACTTCAAGCTCCATCCCTGGCCAATTTCCATAGTGTGCTCCAATTTTCTGTTCGAAAGATGTTGCAACCCTGCGGATTTGTCCTTTCTCTGGCAGAATTTTGAGCAGACTTTCCAAAATAAATTTGAATCCCCAGCTTTGGGCAGCGAAGATTCATTGTCAATTGCCAATGCCAGTAGGCCTGGTCTTCTACTCAAAATTTCTGCGAACAGTCATGCCAGCATCCTTCTGCTCAGGCATAGCCATATATATGTACACCTCTGTAACGGGTCAATGCCCTGTAATGGGTCAAAGCATGGTTCCACTGTCATGACAATGTGTGTATTCACCCACAACACCCTCAGCAACAGTTGCAGTTTATATGTAACTGTATCAAAGCACAGAAGTGGAACATCCAAAAAGTTTACCCACACTAGAATAAAATTTGAGCTTGACTACTTGTTACAAAGCAACAATTGAGACAGACTGCATAGGATGGTACACGTACCTCCGTAGACTTCAGAAATAGTGTATTCTCTTCCTTGTCGAAAAAAAAACTTTCCTACATAATGGCTGGCTCTCATTTCACTGAAACGCTTCCTGCTTCAGCAATATGCTGGCAAATTCTTCTTTTTCCCCGCATTGGATGGTCTACCTTTACCCCACAAACAGCCGATATGTCCCCTTCCTTTCCCCAAAAGTCTCCCGCATCCCTGTCCTCCATTCTAGGTTTACAATGTTTAGAGGCATGAGCACCAATCCTAAGCCCATCTGGGCCAATCTCTTTGTTACTGTCGGCCATTGTCGTAATCTTTATAATTAAGGAAAACTCCTCAAGGTCTCCTTCTCTAATCTTGGCCTGGCTCAGTTTAGTGTATCGTGGTATTACCTGGTTTCTGTCAACTTTGGTTGCTGTCAGCTTTGAATGCTCTCTGTCTTCTGTTCTTTGTCAACTTACACAGCGGAGTTCAAAGTTCAACGACTGTTTTCTTCTGCGCACTTACCTCTTTTGGTAACCTTAAGCCATTATGGGGCTGTGACCTGTTACAGGGTCTAGCATATAGATGTCAACTTTGTGCAACTGTGCAGCCGTGGGGTGCTGACCCCACTGTGGCCAGCTACGGCTGGCTTGGCAGTTGCAGCAGTCTGCATTCTTCCAAAAAAGCTCCACAAATGCTGTAGTGTCTAGCATCCTCAACTATTGACAGATTTCCTTCTGGTTTTTTAAACCCTTCCTTGTTGAATAAAGGCAGAAAGGCTTGGACCAAAATGAGCTATTTGGACTTTCAGCCCAAAAAGTAGGTTAGAGGCAGAATTCCAATAATCTGTAGTAATCTTTTGTGCATTAGGGTGGCAGGACTAAGCGGAGAAAAAAATGAATCCAATACTTCCTAGCATAAAGTAAGGAGACAGTACAGGGAAGTTAGCCTTTTCTAGCTTCAAAAGCGTGCAGCTGAGAATAGCAGCCTGCTGCTTCGATGGGATGCCTTTAGTAGCCTTTGCATGGCTGAAACGTTTTCCTAAGGAGATTAAAGCCTTGCTAGAACATTAAGCTCTTTGAAATCCCCGGATTGCTCACCGCTAACCTTTAAAGTTAATTTATTTTTCTGAAGCAAAATTTATTTACCAATTATACTGCTTCAGGCAGCGATACATGCATTAACCCTATAGTCTACAGTGTGTACTCTGCTGTTTCCTCACCACATTTGTAGTCATAGCAACACCCTCCATCTGCCTTGCGTGCCACAAGTTGTGAGTCCTCAGAAGAGAATACAACACCAATGCAATGATTGATTGTCAAAGTGCCAGTGTTCTTTAAATGGCAGCTGCATGCTCATTGTAACAATTAACCCATGTCCCACATTATCACACATGCACCGAAGAGAGTAGTTAGTAGTTGACTGGTTAAATAATTAGCAAGAATCATGATTTCCAGATAGGATCATTGCCACCAGAGCCTCGTGTATAAGCTAGGCATTTTTTACTCCAGCCAAAGAAAAAGGAGATAAATTGATTGTCCACCAGGTGCATAATCTTAAAGAAAACAACTCACAAATACATTTTCTCTTAAAATTTGTAACACAGAAACTGCATTGGTAGTGTGGAATATTGTATTTCAACAAAGTCTGTTCAGTAGGTTTATGAAGAATTATCATTACTGCAAGTACCTTTGCACAAGTCGGTGCTGCTGGGCAAAGTGTGGTGTTGCAAACTGCATTGCACGAAAACAACAGACAATTTTGAAGTAAAGTGTGCATGCGTTATCTTGTGGAAGACGAGGATGAGTTGTGTCAATGGCTTATCCAAAACTAAGAAAAAGCAGCAGGACGTGGGGTAAAGAAAGAGATGAAATTCAGCACCAGATCAAGACCAAGATATGGCATAGAGCAGTTTAACTACCCAATTCCTCTGTCACTAATATAAGAAGTCTTAGTACGCAGATAGTGGCCTGAGGACAGCTCCACTTAAAAAAATGGAGGTATAATAGAGACTGAACCCTGTAAGCAGAGAAGAATCAATGTATACCAAGTGATATCACAACCCTAACAGAGGTCATTCAAAAATTATCAGTACCAAACACAGGCTTGTGGCAGTCAAACTCACCACAGGACAGATTCCCACAACAGTTCCCGGAAGTGTAAGATGGAGGCAATCCCCTTAGCTCATAGCCCTGCAGTAAGCAAACATGAAAATTCATCATATAGAGAGCGTGGAAAGTTTTAGAGATGCCAGCAGGTAGACAATTAATCATTATACAATGAGTCATACCTATAGGACTTGAAATAATCACACAGGCCTAACTCATAAAATTCATATGCAAATGTCACTATGGGTGGATGTGCACTTAGTAGTAAATTTGGTGCATGTGCATTGGCCACAACCTTCACATCGAATGGCCATGAACTACGCGAGTGATGGGC
>JAOWAW010118576.1:0-12707 GCA_028565695.1 Nicola tetela
CATGTCTTGTGAATTCGGGTGGAGTCTTCGTCGCATTGGTAGTTGACGTTCGCCTCAACGTCGACCCGGCGATTCAGATAGCAGTTTGAGTTCCTGGTGGTCCGCCAGGCGTCGCACCGCTGCTCGGTGGAGGTCGAGGGCGCGGTCATCCGGTGCGGGTCGCAGTCGGCGTAGGTGCCGGACAGGAACCTGTCCAGATCGAAGCGCGCCTTCGGGTCGCGCATGACGGCCATGGCGTCACCATACTTCGAGGGGTCCAGCTCCGGCCTGTCGGCAAGCGACGTCATCGCGGCCGCCGCCCCGCGCGAGGCCTCGTCCGCCGGGCGTGTCGCCGGGTCGGTCAGCTGCGTCGCACTGTATCCGGTCTGCGGCACGGCCGTGCCGGCATAGCCCGGAACGGTGGCATTGTCGGGGGCGGTGCCGGCAAGCGCCTCGATATGGCCCCGCGCCCCGTCGGCCAGTGCCCGTGCCTCGTCCTTGGCATCAGTCTGCTGACTGTCTGCCCATGACGGCGACGGATGCGTCAGCAGCATGACGCAGGACAGGATCACCGCCACCAGCCTCATGGCCCGCCTCCGCCGTCCTCGGGGCCGGTCGCCTCAAGCCGCGCCAGATGGTGCCGCGCGACACCGGTCGCCTGATCGCCGTCGGCCGCCAGCAGGCGAAGCGCATAATCCAGCGTGACGTTGCCGGCAATCCGGTCATGCGCGGGGGCAGGATCGCCGGCGCAGCCCTTCGTGGCGCAGGGCGGCAGCGGCGCGGCCGAGACGATCACCGTCGGGGCGACTTCGACGCCAAAGCGGGCGAAGGCGGTCGGATCGATCGACACCCCGCCATGCGTCTTTGTTGCCGGCGCAGCCTCCTGCAGGGCGACGAGGCGTTTGAGCGTGGTGGACAGCCGATCGCCGTGGAAGCCCCGGATCACCGCCACCCCGCCGGCGCGGGCGGTCTGGTCCAGCCATCCGGCAAGCGCCCCGTCGGGCATCGAGAGCGTCAGGAACACCATCAGCGTGCTGGTGTTCTGCCGCGCCGCAGGCATCCCGCCCGCCTCTCCGGCCGGCGGCGTCATGCCGGTCAGCGGATCGCCGGGAAGGGAGCGGGGCAGGGCAAGCCGGTTCCGGCTGTCGGTGAAGGACGGCGCGCCGCGGACAAGCGCCTCGATCTCGGTGCGGTATTTTTCCAGATTGCGGGTGGCGGCTCCGACCGGTGCCTCGACCGGCGGCGGGGCTGACGGGCTGACAACCGCTTCCGTGGCCGGCTCATTGGCCGGTTCATCCGAACGCGCCGTGTCCGGAAGCCCCATCGCCGCCATGAGGATCGCCATCCCAGGGAGGATGGTGGAGGTGGTCATCAGCCAGAGCGCCCGCAGGACCAGATGTCGTCCGGTCAGATGTTGCCCGCCCGTCCGCCACACACCGTCACCAGGCCGATACAGCATCACGTCCGGCCGGACATGCATGCAGCCGGCGGTGATCGCTGTCGCCATCAGCCCCGCACCGGTGATCCTGGGCGACCAGCCGGTGGCCATGAGCAGGAGCCGGGCCAGACCGGCGCATCCGGCCGCGACCCGCGGCGGGGTGACATCCGGCGGGATGATGTGTGATGGTGTCGTGTCATGCTTCATGGCGGGCTTCCTCACAGGAGACAGCAGCTGCGCTTGCGCCAGACAAGCCAGCCCCAGTTCTCGCCGCCGCCGGGCCACTCACCGCCCAAACCCTCGTAATGCACCGAGGTGCGGCCGGCCGGATTGCAGCCCAGCTTCGGGACCGTCATCGCCACCGGCTGCGTCATCTGGAACCGGTACTGCCGCTTGTCCATGATCGGCATCGGGAAGCGCGAGCACAGCGCTCCCTCGCCATAGCTGCCCCATGCCACCAGCTCGCGGTGCAGCTTGAACAGCAGACGCTCCATGATGAGGAGGCTGGCCTGCACGCCCCCCACATGGTTCGGGATGTTGCCCGTCATCGGGTACATTCCGCCCTGGCATCCGGCGCACCAGAAAGTCTCGGTCAGCGGCAGGCCGGCGGATGAGGCGGCGCAGTCGGCGGCGCAGGCGGCCTGTGCCGGCAGGCTCCCGAACAGCGCCGCCTCGGGGTGGATCAGGAAGGTCAGCTGGTCGTCCATCCACAGCGGGTCGAGCTCGGAGACCCAGGCGATGTCGAAGGCGCTGCCGGGATCAAGGCAGACAACGTCGATCAGGGCTTCCAGCAGCGTCCAGACCGGATAGTGGTAATAGTGCGCGTGCATGCGGGTGAGGTTGGCGTTGCCCTCTGCCGCGCCGGTGGCCCCTCGCCTGACGGTGCCGAGCGGTATCTCGATGCCGCCGAGGTTGGAGAAGCATCCCGGGGCACGGGAGACGTCGACAAGGCGCAGCGGCTCCCAGAACCCGGCCGTGATGCCGACGCGGGGCATGGGCGTGCCGCAGTAACATATCGGCGATTCGGGATTGGGAGTGTCGGGGACGTTCAGGCCGACGATCTGCATGGAGCCGATTGTGATCGGGAAGACGCAGTCCCAGCAGATGTCGGTGATCGGATTGATGAAGCGGCCGGTGCAGGCCTGCGCGCGGGCCTGCGTGGTCGCGGCCAGCGTTACGAGCCAGGCGGCGAGGATGATCACGAGCGGCTTCAGGAGAGGACGGATCATGGAGGTCACGGGGATCATGACGCACACCATGTCGGCTTGGGCGTGAAGGGCCACCACCATCTTGCATGACCGCCCGTCACCATCACCGTCCCGAGATCGGGACCGCTGAGGTCCGGATGCGCCGGTGACGTGGCCCTGACACGGGCCAGAAGGCGTCCGTAGCTGTCGCGCCGCCACACCCAGGGAACGGTGGGCCGCAGGACGACGACAGGCGAGGCGGCTGTCAGCACTTCCAGACGCGCCCGTGCCGCGCGGGCCAGGCGCCGCTCGGCCTCGCAGGGCGCGGCGAACTCCGGCGTGTCGATGCCGGCGAGACGGACATCCTCCTGCCGGCCGTCGAGTGTCACCATGAGGCTGTCGCCGTCGATCACCCGCACCACCCGCGCCGCCATCTCGCCACGCGGGAAATATTCGGGGGCGCAGGCGGCAAGCAGTATGATACCGAACAGCATGAGGGCGCGGAGGTTCACGGGTCCATCCTCCCCGTTCCCGGCCGTGTTCCGATCGGAGCGTCCGTGACCACCACCTCGTCGATGCGCAGCCGGTCGCCGTCCTGGGTAATCACGGACGGCAGGGCGGTGAGGGCGAAACGGCGGGTCAGCACGCCCTTCTGGTCGACATACATCCGGTGTTCATGTGCTTCCATCAGTGCTTTCGGGCTACCGCCGGTCAGGATGACCGTCTTCGGGTCTGGATGTCCGAGGGCAAAGGCAAGCTGCGCTTCGTCCCGCCCGTCGACGAATATCAGCGCCGTGGTGAGCGGCATGCGCTCCAACGGGTTGACCCGTGTGCCGGCGGCGACGATCAGCGTGCTCCTGTGGTCGCGGATGTCGCGGCGGGCGGTGATCGAGGGGTCGAACAGGCGACTTGCCGGCCGTGCGGCCCGCCGCAGCGGCAGGGCCGGCGGGGAGGTGAAGGCGGCGTCGACCTGCCCGCGCACCCGGCCGTTGAAGGCCGCCAGCCTGCCGTCACGCCCGGCCCTGCCGAGTTCCTCGGCGATCCGCTCCAGCAGGCTGGCCTCGGTGATCGGCCAGACCCGGCCATGTGTGCCCAGATCAGCGGCGTGCGCCCGCGAGGCGGTGTCCGACAGTGCCGGCAGGATCAGGGCCGTGAGGATGGTGGCCATGAGGATGCGCCGACAATGGCTCGGGATGCCAGGCTTCCGGATGCCGTGTCTCATGGCTTCGTTCCCCCATCACGGTCACCGTCGTCCCGGTCGCTGTCCCGGTCATTGTCGTTGAGCGAAGTCGCCTCGGCATCGTCTCCGGACTTCCGGCGCGGCCCGTCGCCCTTGCGGCCGGAACGCCTGCCGGAGCTCTTCGGCGGCGTGCCCGCACCGTGCCCGCCTGCCGGATCCTTACCTGCCGGATCCCCGCCTGCCGGATCCCCGCCTGCCGGATCCCCGCCTGCCGGATCATTGTCATTGACCCTGCCGCCGGTGACCCGGATGTCATCGGCCCTGCTGTCATCGACTGCGCCGGCACCGGCCGAAACGGCGTCATCAGGCTTGGTGTTAGGCGTGGTATCCGCCGGCATCCCGTCGCCCGACACCCCATCGACCGGTATATCCTCGCCCGGCGGGGCAACGGCGCTCGTGCCGTGCGCGGAGGCGTTCATCTCGGTGTCATCGGGCATCATCTGCATCCATGCGCGGCGGTCGACATGCCGGAAATGCGCCACCCCGTGGATGTCGTGGAAGATGTAGAGCCAGACGGCGCCGCCGTCGGTTCCGATCAGCCCGCGTCGGCGCGCCTCGGCCAGGACCGCGCCCTTGGAGTGGCGCGTCACGCTGTCCGGCCAGTCGCTCATGGCGTGCCTCCACCCGACCGCGATGCCGGCACCGGCATGACGCGATAGCGACGGGTGTCCCTGTGCTTGAAATGCGCCCGCCCCTCGGCGTCATGGAACATGTACATGTAGAGCCCTGCCCAGATTTCGCTGTCCGGATCGGCGCTCAGGAAGCCGCGTGCGATGGCGTCCTCGAGAACGCGCTCCGGTTCGGGATGGACGGTCATGTCGCTATTCATCGGGATGCTCCCTTGTGTCTGTCTTCTTCGCGCCCGTCTCCCCGTCACCGGTTTGCGCCTTCAGCCGTTCCGGGGTGACCAGCGGGCCTTCGAGGCCGAGAAGGGGGATGTCGGCAAGCGGCCAGACGCGGGCGAGGACGGCGCTGTGTGGCACAGGTCCGATCTCGGCATATAGGCTGTCATGGCTGTCGGGGTGTGGGGCGGTCACGAAGTAATGCCCTGAAGGGATGATCCCGGGCGCCACCGCGGCGACGGGCCTGCCGGTAAGGCTGTGTGTCTTTGCGGTGCCGACGAACCGCCCGCCGACGGTGACCTCGCGGGCTGCACTCACGCTCACCATGTCGCCGGGCAGGCCGCGCACCTGCTTGATGTAAGGCCAGGGCGCTTCCACGGGCGGGGTGAACTGGATCCAGTCGCCGCGGATGATGTCGAACGGCCAGAGGGCGATCGGGACGCGGGCATATCCCCAGTGCGGCGCCGACCAGCTTGCGTTGAGCGTGATGAAGGTGGCGATCAGCCAGCGCAGCAGCCATGCCGCCGCCAGCAAGACCAGAAGCGTGAAGCCGCAGCGCCATGCCAGCCGCATGTCGAGGTCAGTCGTCATCCGTGACATCACCGCCTCCCCCTGATGCCTCTCCCGCGAATGACGCTCCGGCCGGCGTCATGGCGGCAAGCTGATCGCGCAGCCGGCTCGTGACGTCCGGCGCCCCGAACACGCCTGCGTTCGCCGGCAGGATGACCAGACCCTGCGCCCTGGCCCAGGCATCGATGCGCGCCGCAAGGCTGCGCTGAAGCGCCGCCGCCTCGCGTCGCAGGGCATCGTCGTCCAGCTCTCCTGCCGCGAGTGCCAGTGTCCGCTCGCGGATGATCAACGCGATGTCCGCGGTCACAAGCCGGGGCTGGGATCCACCGCCGTCATATGACTTGACGGCGATGCCGCAGGCGAGCGCCAGCCCGGCGCCAACGCCCACCAGCCAGAGATCACGTACCTGTATCATCGCCGCCTCCCTTCGGTGTGGCGGTCTTCCGGATGGCGCCGGCGTGACGCAGGATGGCCTCGTCCCGCGTGAGACCGCCCGCCACCAGCGCCTCGATGGCCGCGACATCCTCGCCCTTGCTCGAGAAGGCGGTCAGCGACAGATCGTCGAGAAGCAGGCGAACGATGTTCCATCCGCCGCCGCGGTTGTGGATGATCATCTCCGACCACAGCCCCTGGCGCGACTGCAGGTCGCGAAGCGCCCTCTCCAGCGTCGGCGTCAGGTTGATCTGCTGTTCCTCATGCAGGGCCCGGATCGAGCTGTCGGACTGCGCGAACATGATCGTCCAGTCGGACTGCTCCCATGCGGCGGTGGCGGCGGGGTTCTGGAAATAGTCGGCGACGCTCTGCGTGGCGGTGATGAGAGCGCCGTTATATTTGCGGGCGCGGCGGGCGACGCCCTCGATGAACTTGCCCGATGCGCCTTCAAGCAGTGCCCAGGCCTCGTCGATCATGATCGCGACCCGGTGGTCGCGGGGCGTGAGATATGTTTTCTGCTGGGCAAGGAAGATGATCAGCGTCATCGCGGCGGCGCGGATATGGCGGCGCTGGCGCAGCGCCTCCATCTCGAAGACGACGAAGCGGGCCTCGAGCGTGACCGAGCAGCCGCCGCTGAAATGCGCGCCGGCGGCGCCGGTGGAGGAGAAGCGCTGCAGCAGGGTGGCCAGATTGCCGGCCCGGCTCATCAGATCGCGCGCGGCGACGGCGTTGAGGATTTTCATGCCGGCGACGGTCTCGCCCTCGCGCGCCGCGGTGAACAGGATCAGGGTCTCGATGACATGGTCGATCCGGGCGTTGTTGCCGTGCTCCTCCCAAACGCTCTGCACGACGGCCGCCAGCAGCGAGTCCTCAAGATCGTCGCTGTCGGTGCCGGGATGCGCCAGCGCACACAGGAAGCCGACCAGCATCGCCTGCACCTCTTCCAGGAAGTCTGGATTGCGCCTGACCAGCGCCTCGTCGACGGCGGCGAAAGGGTTGATGCGCAGCTCGGCGTCGGCGAAGTCGACATGCGTGCCGCCGAGAAGCAGGCAGGAGTTCCTGAAGCTCCGTCCATCGTCGATCACGATCACCGACCCGCCGGTCGCAACGGTGCCGATGGCCAGTTCCTGCATGCAGACCGATTTGCCGACACCTGGCGGTCCGACGAATTTGAGGTTGTGATTGCCGTCCGAATCCCAGGGCGTGAACCCCGCCGGCTCGCCGCGCCGCCCGGCGAACAGGGCGACAGGCGGCGTGTCGCCCCAGCCATTGCCGCGCCATTCCCCGAAGATGGGCATCAGGGTCAGGGCGTTGCGCTGGAAGAGCGTCCGCGTGCGGCGCAGCCTGCCCATCACGGCGAGATTGCCGCATCCCATCGGCAGGGCGGCGGCGAGCGCGCCGGCCTGGATGCCGCTGTCGGTGCGCAGGGTAAAGCCGCTGCCCTCGAAGAGATTGTGAAGGGCGGTCTCGGCGCCGGCGAGCTCGGCCTCCGGTGCCTGGAGGACGAGCTGGTAATGCAGGCTCGCCAGCCTTTCCTCGGCGGCCAGCGCCTGCGCGGTCTGCTGCCAGTCGTGATATTCGCGGCCGACTTCCGGCATGAAATGGCGCAGCCAGCTGTTGGCCTGCTTCAGACTTCTGCTCGCGCGCAGACCAACCCTGTCCCTGCTCATGGCGGCCCGGGTGAAGGTCAGGGAGTGCAGGATCGGCCAGGGGCAGAAGCGGCCGGTGTTGAAGAGCTCGCCGATCAGCGACGCCGGCATGCCCGGACCGATGTCGGTCGGCAGCTGCGTCACCGAATAGCATCGTATCGCCACCGGCTCCGGCGCGCTGTCCCCGTCACGGAATGACGCCCCGTCGCGGTAGAGCAGCCCGTCCATGTTGACGCTGAGCGTTGAGCCGGGCGCGCGTATCTGTTCATGGATGCTCTCGAGCGCGTTGTAGCCGCCGTCATACGGTCGGACAGAGGTCAGGTCCGGCATCAGGAGCTGCCGGCACAGCCGGATCAGCATCGCCGGCTCGACGGGGCGCAGCTGCGTACCGATCGACCGGAAGCCCTGATGCAGACTGGCCGTGATGGCCCTCAGCCGCACGGTCTGCATCTGTCCGGAGCCGCTGGCACCGTGCGGGATCATGAAGACGCAGAACACGCGCGTGTGCCTGAGACGCCAGCGCTGCTGCGCGAACACCTCGCCAAGGGCGCCGGCCTCGAAAAGGTCGTTGCGGGCCCACGTCATGGCGGCGAAGTCGGCGCGCGCCGCCACCCAGCGGTCCAGCGCGCCGGCAATCGCTGGCGAGGACCAGTTCAGGACCTGCATCACGCCGCGGCCCATGTCGATCTCGGCGAGCATCGAATGCAGATTGCTGATCGCCGCCTCGTCGATGCTGACCACGGGCAGCATCTCGAACATGATCGCCCTGCCGGCGAGGCAGTCATAGATGCCGGTGTCGGGATCGTAGGTGCGCATGGATGCCAGATCGCCGATGGGCATGTAGCCGTCCTCACCGGCGCCAAGCGCGAACCGTGCGGCGAGGTTGGTGAATCCGGCGGCGAGCCTTGCCATGGGTCCAGCCGCGGGTCCGGCCGCGGGTCCGCCGCGATTGATGGCGGTCTCATCCATGCTCATGGCCGCGTCCATCCGGCCGGGGTGACGACGATGAACATCCGGCCGGCGGGATGCCAGTTGCCGGCGGCGTCCTCGAACGGCCCGATCCAGATCTCCGCCAGCCGCTCGGGAACACGCACCATGTCCGGACCCGAAACGGTGCCTGATCCGGCGCCGGGCATGAAATCGGGTGGGGGCGTGTCGGCGAAGGCCTCGACGATCCGCTCCGATGTGATCTGGCCGGGCGTGATCTGGCCGGGCGTGATCTGGTAGGGTGTGGTCGGAGCGGGCGTATCGGCCTGCGACATGTCCGCCGTGCCGGTGCGCGTGCCCCCCGCAAACAGCGTCAGATCAACCGGACCCTGATCGACCTGACCCTGATCGACCTGACCCTGATCGACCTGACCCTGATCGGCTGGGGGTGTATCGACCGGATCCTGATCGGGCGGGGGCATGTCCCCGCCGCCCAGGACGCCGCCGAGGACGCCGCCGCGCGGGCTGTCGTGACGGTCGCCCGTCATGCGTGTCGTGCCGGTGCCCGCCGTGACGGCTTCATCGCTGCCGTCAATCCTCACCGGCCGGCCTTCAGCGTCATGGAGGATGTCCGGCTCACCGCCAGTGCCGTCCGGCAGCGATGACGGGGCGGGTGACGTGTTCTCGTCCACCGGAACGATGGTCCGCCGTACCGTCACGCCGCTGCCCGTGCTTCCCGCCCCGCGCAGCGCCCCAAGCGCCATCGCATCGCCCTCGGCCACCGTGAAGCACCCGTCAGGTTGATCGGTCGGACAGGACCACTCCGACACCGTCGTGCTCGACGAGCAGCCGGCCAGCCACAGCGACAGCAGCAGGGCCGCGAGGGCCGGGAAGGGGCCTGTCATTGAGGACCGTGCCATGAAGGACCGGGCAGCCACGAAGGCCATGAAGATGGCCGGGACAGGGACATGGAGGATACCGCGCATCATCCGCCTCCTCGCTGCGCGGAGACCGGAACGGACCCACCCCGTTCGCCGCCCTGCCGACCTTCACGTTCCCGCCCGTCAAGCCAGGTTCCGGCGATGAACACCACCTCGACCGGCGTGCCGCCCTTCAGGCTGACCACCGGCTGATACTGTTCGGCGCGGCTGATGTAATACTGCGCCAGCCGGTCTCCGGCATTGCCGATGCCCTGCGCCAGCCCCGCCTTGCCGGCATTCGCCAGAACCTCGCTGTCGGACGGGCGCCGCACCGTGCCGTCCACCGTCGTCCCGACCACGGCTGGCGGGCGCAGCCCCTGCGCCGCCGCCCCGCCGAAC
The DNA here is from genome assembly GCA_028565695.1 of Nicola tetela. NCBI lineage: Eukaryota > Metazoa > Porifera > Calcarea > Clathrinida > Clathrinidae > Nicola > Nicola tetela. The sequence goes on from JAOWAW010118576.1 coordinate 9,584, forward strand.
CCCGACAGCACCCCGGCCATCGCGCTTTTTTCCACCAGATCGCCCTCACGGGTGATCACCGTGCCGCGCACCCCGGCCTGACCGGTGCCGGCGACGAACCCCTGGACCGCTGTCTCGATCACGCCGCGCCCGCGCCGGCAGGTCATCGTGCGCAGACGCACATAGACCCGCTCGGAGGACAGGTCGCCCCGCGCCTCGCCGGTCAGCGTGCAGCCGCGGATGTCAGCCTCAAGCACGTCGCCGCGCCCGTCCGACGCCGTCATGGCGCGGCCGGTGATCCGCATCAGAACGGGGCGCGGGTCGGCTTGGCCGGTGACGCTGACCGAGGCGGCGGCCCCCGTGGTGATCACCGCCGGCGCGTGCGCCCCAGAAGGCAGATAGAACCTCGTGTCCTTCACATCCTCGATGCGGCCGTCATTGTCCGGCACTGCCGTGTCCGGACGCGGCGTCAGCTCGAACCGGATCAGGCTTGTCGGCGCGCCCAGGGGACCGGCACCCAGGGGATCGGCGCCCAGGGGATCGGCGCCCGGCGAACCGGATGCCATGAAGGGATCCTCCGCGGATCCCGTCTGCCCGGGCACCGTAGATGGTGACAGGGAGGAAGGCACCGTCGCCGGTCCCGTCCCGGGTGAAGGGGCCGGCGGCAGACCGGCGAAGGGATCGCCGGTCGCATTGACGTCTCCCGCGCCCCTGATCGCCGCCGCCTGCGCGTCGATCACTGCCTTCGCCTCGCGCTCCTGCTGCGTCAGCTGCGCCTCAAGCGAGGCGATCCTCTCCAGAAGCTGCGCCTCGGTCCCACCCGCCTCGTCGAGATGTTTCTCCAGCGCGCTGATGCGCTGCCTGTTCCGTTCGATGTCACGCGCCCCTTCCTCGGCCCATGTGACCTCCGGTGCGATGCCGTCCACCCTCGAATAGCTCGTCTCCGTCACATCCCCGCCGGCCACGGTCTCCGGTGCCGGACGCGCCAGACGGTCCATGACCAGCATCGCACCGACCGCCAGAGCGCCGCCGATCAGGATCAGCACAAGCTGGCGCGCCCTGGTGCGCATGTTGACTGTCTCCGGATCAATCATCGCCGGCCTCGATGATGATGACGGCCTCGTCCCCGGCCCGTGACAGCCACACCGCGGCGGCGCCCGGCGCGAGCGTCGCCGGATCCGTCATGTCCGAATGCGGCAGCAGCACGCGCAGCCCCCGAAAGACCGCGCCCTGCCGCGCCTCGACGATCCGGACATCACCGACGCCGGACGCGATATGATCGAGATCCGCCGGCTCGGGGCGCGCGGCCCTGTAATCCTCAAGGACACCGCCCGTCATCATGGCCCTGACAAGATCGGCCAGCGCCTCGCGGCGCGGGGAAGGCGAGCGCACCGGACGCGGGCGCTTCCGGCCGATGATGATGATCTGCTCGGACGGTATGTCGAGCGGCGTCAGCAGAAGCTGGTAGACGGCACCCGACTCGGCCGACAGGAAGAGATTGACCGGCGCCGTCAGCCCCGTGCCCTGATGCGGCACCAGGAACATGTCGCCGGTACCGGTATCATGCTCGATGCTGAATCCCGTCTGCCTGCCGACCACGCCAGCGATCCGGTCACCGCGAAGCGCGATGCGCGTGATCTCGCGGCTGGATATGCCGGCCGCGATGCCCGTCTCGCCGTCCGAGACCTCATATTGCAGAGCCGATGCCGGCGCTGGCGGGCCTGTCAGCATCAGCGCCGCCGTGACGGCGTGAACCAGTCTAACCATCATCCTGTTCCTTCCATTCAAGTCTGGTGAGCAGAGGCGTCCCGCGCGCATCGCGCCGCCATGCCAGCGTGATCACGACCGGAACGCGCTTCACTTCCCGGCCCGCCACCCAGCGGGTCAGCACCCCGTCAACCTCCGTCGTGACGCTGGCCTGGTCCGCCGGCGCCTCCGACACGCTGACCCGCCTCACCGAAAGCGCCATCGACAGCTTCCTGTCGTCGATGGCGGCCTGCTCCTCATCGAGCTGGGTGATCAGCGCCTGTCGGCCCGCCGGATGCGACCAGCGAAGAACCTGTTCACGCCGCCAGTTGCCGGTCTCCGGTGTGACGTTGAACATCACCATGGCTACGTCGGCCGAGGCGTCGGCAAGCCACTGGCTGTCGAAGCGGCCGTGGCTGATCTCGTAGGGCCCGTTGATCTGTGCCGGCAGCAGCAGCGTCGTGGATGAAGGGCGCATGACCGTCTGTGCGAGATTGCCGGCAATCGAGACGGCCAGAAGACAGACCAGCGCCCAGAACCGTAGTCCGGCTCGGCGCATCTGCCTGTCAAAGACGTTGCGGTCCATCACCCTACCCCCTCAGCAGCCGCTTCCAGCTCGGCGGCAGCGCCTTCAGACCGATCGCCAGATGCCAGTAGACGAGCGGGCGCAGGCCCGGACCGCCCGCCAGACGGCGGCGAAAGGCGCGAAGGCCGAACGCGGCCGTCAGCCCGGCCGCCATGCCCCAGGCAAGCGAGGTCATCTCGTTGACCAGCATCAGCGCCGTCGCCCCGGCCGTCGCCTCGGGAACGGTGAAGAAACCGATCCTGCGCGGCGCGTCCAGATGCTGCGGCACGAACCATTTGTTGCGCTCGGACATGATTTGACAGACCTGATCGACTGTGCCGGGACGAGATCAGAAGATCGCCGTGCCGGACAGGGTCTGCATGATGCCGGGTCCGGCCGAGACCAGCAGCCCCAGCCCGGCCAGCCCGCCGCCGACGGCCTTCAGCGCCGGCCGGTCCGTCGCCGCCATCGTCACCACGCCGATGCCGACGCCGGCATAGGTCGCGATCGGCGCGATGCCGTCCTTGAAGAGATCATGAACCTTGCCCTGAACGCCCGCCCAGCCGGCCGCCGAAGCATCGGTGCTGACCGTCGCCAGCGCCGCCTCGGGAAAGACCAGCATCACGAGAAGTATCACGAGCAGCATGACAGGCACCGTGCCGGTGCGTGACGAAGGCCATGCCGCCATTGAGCCGTCACGACACGTCACGAATCGCCGCCCGAACAGCGAGTCCGCTGGACGCGACAGCATCACGCGCGACACAATATCTTGTGGTTTTGTGGGAAATATACCCTGCATTTTGACCACCCATCCGTTTTCTGTTACGAATCGAT
>JAOWAW010118631.1:0-12703 GCA_028565695.1 Nicola tetela
GACTGCTCCTTCTCCTTCCACTGTTATGTGAATACTAATTACAGGAAAGAATATTTACATACGAGACAAATTGAGTTTTCAAGGGAAAGAATTTAGCCACCAATATGAAATGGCGAGTTGACTTAGTTTTCCTAGTACTACGATTTGGAGAAGAATAAGGCGATTTAATCACTGTAATAAGAGAGAAATTTTCACCTGCGATGGCTGACGATATCGCGACACGTAGATAGCAACATAACAGAACGCCGAGGAAAAGTAAAGCCATCGTTATTCTCGTGCTGTCGGTCACTCGATTGCACCCACCGAACGCAGCTATTTCACGAGGTTGAATACGCGACAAGTAGACAAAAAGGCCACCGAGCAAACGTGCACCTTTCTTAGAGCAAGCTATGCAGTTGACTGTCAGGAAATTCTCTACGCATTGTCTCTCACATACACAGTTGCCTTATACACCGTGATGATGATCTTATCCAACAGACTGGTGGGCCACAGCGATGCAGACTGTTAACTGTCTGGAAGTTAGAACTACGCACTTTCTATCAGTGTGTCTTGTAGAGATGCTTTATCTTGAATAGTGGAAAAAAGAGGCTGCGACCGTCTGTTCACCCGTGTAGTTTGGGACCGATCGGGAACATTAACGTGCTTCCGAGTTCCACGGAGCTGGATGGCATGCACGGTGGTGGATCGTATTGGTCTAGCAGGGCAATAGTGAAGCTTACGTTGTTGTTAGGTGCTTATGTTGTGATCATTGCGCGATGTTTCACGTGCACCGGCTTAGCAACGCCGAGTCTCCGATGGTCCGCTTGTGTGCTGCCTACTAAATCGTCGTTCGTTATCGTTGCAATTAATGGGGTTTCAGGGATCGAGAGGAAGTCGGTTTAGCTTAACTAGATCTCCAGTCCCAATCTTGTCCAGCTAATCAGGCGACAAACGTAGCTTGGCCGACTGTTACCAGTCAATGCGCCAGAGCTAGAGCCTTGCCGACGTCTGCTGGAGTTTGTTTCGCGTATACGTATTCCGCGTGTTCAGAATGGAATTGTGAGGCCAACCAGGGACCGGTGGCGTGTTCTATGCAGTTTGCGAACATACGTGCGTGGGATCTGCTTGGGCCGAACCGATTCTGGAGTATGGCTACCTGGCACGCTTTCGCTTACAAACACAATTTTACGACTGTCTTCGATGGCTGTCGGCTGAATTGGCAATTTTTGAATGTTAACTACTCCGTTATGCTTGCAGACTCCGCGACTTGCGGTTGTAAGCTGAAGCGTTTCATGTGTTATCTTCGTCATACTGGTCTGTCATAAGAACTTGGGCGGTCTAAACCATTCTGACTAAGACGTCTCTGACAGTAATCCAATAAACTTTATTTCGTTCTCTCTAGCTCATCTTCGTCTCTGTTCGTGTATATCGGGGTAGTTTTTCGCGAAATGGAGAACACATCTATTGCTCTTTTGATTTAGCAAGCGGAGTTACTAAACCTGCTGCGTTTTTAAGAAAGTATGTGTTGAATATGACTCCTTCCCGGTGAGAATCCTGAGGCGGATCGAAAATGTTCCAGCTCTACAATGCAACTTCTCTTGTAATTGACCCGCCTACAATCGAACTAGTGCCCATTTGCAGACAGTGAGTTTATTGTGTTCTTTTCGCGAGTACCACAACAAAATTGGCAGGATCTGCAGGAATGCAGTCTTACTCTCACTTGCGACGATTTTGGTATGTGTGTACATTACCTTTAATGATTATATCCTGTATTTTAGAATATTAGCCTTTCCTTCCTTGTAAAATAATCAGATTACTGAACAGACGCACGAAGATGTTTTTCAATTATCCCTCTCTGTCTTGGCATAAACTGTCGACGAAGACGACGTTCTCATAACCATGCACTACCCATTCGCATGGCGTCATACTTCGGTGACTGTCAAGGATGTAACCTGTAGATCCTATGAAACGCGATCATGTTTCAGGCTGCCGTGCTTCTTGGGAGACGTCCGGGCGCGCCAACACCCGGGAATATGTTGCTGGGACCACTGGTTACTGAAAACCTGCGGCCGAGGATATCGCAGGGCGGCGTGCCATTTTTCAAAAAGTCATCTAAAAGTTGTACTTTTATTTGCAGAAATGACGCCTGAGCTCTCCGAAAGGGTGTGTTCTTGGCCTCCTTGGATACGGCGGCTGGTGAAATTCAAACGCTTCGTTCTCGATGGCAAGCCAGCCTAGAGGGCTGTTATTTTGCATGTTGACTTGTCGTTGGTGTCAGTTTTGATCGAGGTAGTCGTGGTGCTGCTTTGTTACAGTTTGGTGGTAGTTTGAGGCATTCGAACCTGCCGTTGTCACACGAACCAGAAGTGAAGAAGATCCTTGCGAATTTTGTGCCGTCTCTAGACGCAAACGAGCAGCACAGTCTGCCTACTCTAAAGGTATAGACGATGCATAGGAACATCCTCGCCGGAAGTGTCATTTGTGTCCTTTATCTCAGTTCACTGGAAGTTGATGTGCAATGCAACCCATGTTCTTTACCCTTTTTGTCTGTGTCGGTTGTTATTCAGATCTGTGCTTGGCCATGATTCCTTATAAATAACACCTCAAGGTGAGGGATCGTGACTTCCTTGTCTTATGCTTATATTCAAACCGTCCGGTTTCGCAGAGTTTTGAGTTTATCGCAAACTCTTACTGATACTCGAAGCCTGGAGTGTGTTCACGGTAGTAGGTCTCATGCTTTGTGCATTACGGCTTTGTTGCAACAAGGGGTACCGGTAAAACATAATTACTTTACCGAAGAAGTCCAGCTGCTAATGCAGAGAAAATAATTATTTAGCTTGAAGGAATGCAGTGGTTCTGACCGCCTCGCCATGAATGACCCGTCTTAACCGACTCAGTGTCTTCCATGGAAGGTGCTCGATGGTTTGTTGTGAGCCAAGCCTCAGATGGATGAATCATCAGCAATTATTAGATCTGTGGATTGTAGTACTCACTCGGAGTCACATCTTGAAGACCGATGTTGTTGCGTAGATTTAGTATGTCTTGACAGGGTTATGCCGCGGAAGTTTTACTGCTACGATGTAGCCTGGACAACACACCTCAGTGTTTATTTAGACTTGGCAATGTGCGTTACTTCGTGCTTCTTTGGCCTGAGATTGTGTTGTATAAGAGTTAGCTTGTCCGATTAGGCCGCCAACTTGTCACAGTTTGACATTAGCCGTCCATGAAGTAAATAGATGAGGCACTTCAACCGAATGGTACTTGTTTACCTGCATAAAGGCGAAGAGGCTCAGAGTCCCCAGCTCAGCTGGTCAGTTCACCCAGCCGTGCGATGTTGTTGATTGGTTTGTGTTGAAGAGAAATGAGTCTGATAATCCTTGGAGCAGGCAGCACCAACTGCGTCTGTTAGATGTTTAATTACTAATACCTAAACATTTTGCGAGGATTTGTTCAAGTGTTTTGATGCAAGATATTAGCAGATACAGCCTACTGTGAGGATGTTACAATCTCCTATCTTACTGTGCAGACAACATCAAACCATCAACTTTTTACTCTCTTTGCCCCAAACATTATAATGAATACATCACAGCACCAGAAAGCATAGTGAGGCAAGAAAGTACTCACCCAATTTTTCCATCATGGACTTGGAGTGAGTAAGGAATTGAGTAACTTACTCAGACAATTTCTGTTTGAAGTATTACAAACCCCAGCTTAAAATTGTTTGCCAAAAATAAATCAGGTGAGCAAGTCAGTAGATTTACTGAATACCAATTCGAACAATTTACCGCGAAACAGAAATTTGAGAAGCACACGATCATGACCTGCTGGATGAAGCAGTTGATTTATATTGCAGCGTAGCTGGTACAAAAGAGAGATTGCTACTAACATATGCATACGATCATTTGGAAACTGCTGGAAAGACAAATTATCAGGAATGAAAAGCCAGCCAGACGGCTGTTGTGCTTAGTCGAAAAGTTTGAATACCACCCGTGCTGTGGGCAGCTCAGTGACGGCAGCAAGGGTGGTATCCTCCTCTACCAATACACAAGAGCGTGATGTTAAACCAAGCAATGACCATTCGGTACAGGCAGGAGACAGAGGCCCTGCCGAAGAGGAAAGACAACAACATATTAAATCCTACACCATATGTCAAGATGATGTGCAGTATTCTCCACAAGCTAGTCAGAGGACACACCAAGCAACTTCTGGGTTGAGAATACAACTACTTGAAGGAACTGACCGAAGTTGAATAAACCCAACTTTGTGGTTGGCTCTGTGGCAAATTGCACAATCATGACAAACCTGATGAAAACCAATGACAATACCTAATACTTGTTATCAGCACACACAACATCTCAGATGCCTCCAGGCCATTTTAGTCGTCATCCACTTGCGGAGCCCTTCATGCACACACCCCTATTACATGCCGCTAAAAATGTTGTACAAGAACACAGTCATTTTACCCATCTGATTGCAGCCGTGGCTCAGATTGGCATCATCTCTGGGCAAGATGCCCACCATAGGTACAGGATGACTGCGACAGAGCGGCACAATTGAACTTGCTACTGTCCAAAGTGACATGTAACTTCACAAATTTGCCATAGCGTAGGAAGGCATTACTGACAAAGACAAGCCCAACAAGACGATGTATTAAGGGGATCAGAAATGGAGCTCTACGCTGTAACGATACACTAACTGTATGTACGGTTAATGTACAAGTACAATTAAAAACATTTCACTTTGCTCCAGGCAACATGACGTTTGGCTTTAAGCCAATAACCTGAATGTTTGGCATCTCATAGCTACTCAATTATCATTCATCAGATACTCTGAAGGAAGTGAAGCAATGCACCTAAACTGAATATTCTTACGCACAAGAACTCCTAACGCTAAAAATACCTAGCACCCAAGGCAATGCACCAACAATCACACACACACACACACACACACACACACACACACACACACACACACACGCACGCACACACACACACACGCACACACACACACGCACACACACACAGTGCATGTCCCGGTCAGCCAGATAGGAGTCGGCGTGCTTCGTCACTGCTCTGAGGAAAATTGGCAGTTGTCCGCAGACCAGAGGTGAGATCCACGGTAGTCTAGTGGTTATGACACGGGAGCGCAAATCCCGAGACCCCGGTTCGATCCCTGGCTGTGGCTCTTCATTTTTCCTCGATTTCTTTCTCTTTCTTTCTTTCTTTCTTTCTTTCTTTCTTTAATAATACCTTCGTCCGACTCAGGCATGATTCTTGGTGACGTGCCAGTGCATGTCCCGGTCAGCCAGATAGGAGTCGGCGTGCTTCGTCACAGCTCTGAGGAAAATTGGCAGTTGTCCGCAGACCAGAGGTGAAATTCACGATAGTCGAGTGGTTATGACACGGGAGCGAAAATTCCGAGACCCCGGTTCGATCCCTGACTGTGGCTCTTCATTTTTCCTCAATTTCTTTCTCTTTCTTTCTTTCTTTAATGACACACACACACACATACACACACGCACGCACACACGCACAAACACGTTACCACCACCACCACTAACTATACATAAACTAGTCGGCAATGTTCTTTTTACTCAGTTTTGTTCCAGTTCTTTTTGACTCTTCCTTCAGTCGCTGCAAATAAACAGTTCACGGAACAACACATACAGCACTTTAATACAACATGTGAACCCTTTTCCGCTCACTGACTTTGTTAATCTAACTGAACAACCTGTAACCACAACACCACCAGAAAGTAACAAGGGCTTCACTATAGGGGACAAGGTGGACAGAACAGCATGCAAGCACACCAAAAAAAGAATTAATAACCAAGTAACAAATGCACATGCAGGGCCTACAGTAAGGCAGTAAGAGCCCAAGAGATGTCTCAGCCTGACCATTTCGACCGCTTACTGAGGAATACTAAATCTGATAAGGGCCTTCCCAATGATATGAGTACGTCACCAACACCATGCACTTTTTCTTACAAACAACCCTGTAACGCCCTGGAAATGAACGCTGTGACCAGTAAATCAATGTCTTCGTGGATGTCAGGCACAATATCAAACTCAGAAAGGCCACCCAGTCCTAAACAAGAATTGAAAGGAATACACCAACACTACAACATCAACGACACTGTCAACATTCCACCATGCCCACAACGACGCAAACAGCAGCAGTTCCGCTCGCACCGAGTCCGACTCCGTAAGCAGTAAGGACGACGACAAAAGTGACGCGTATAACCAGAACAGCCAGTATCACTGTGACGACGAGAACGACACTGAACTGTGTAAGACATAGGAGAACCAGCCATCTTCTGCCGACGCAGTGATCGTGTAACACCTCTAGACCAAAGCACATGAAGCACAACAAGATGAGTCGAGCCTTTGACTCATTCTCTACCCTTCTTTCATATACATGTGAAGAACAAAATAAACTACTATGCAATAGGGGTTCTAGAATTTCATGCGAAAGTTGGACGCATTCGTTTTCTGCGATATAAAAAAGCTCAACGAAGGCTAGAACAGTATTTACCTCAGAAACAGTAGTTAAAAATATGTCCGAAGCGTAGTTTTGCAACGACACTTTCCAAACTCTTGTGTTGGCCAAAAGACAATGTGCCAAGACACCATTCTCGATCGGCTCTACCCCATCCAGGCACTACAAACGAATTCAAACCGGTGTCATGAAAGGCAAGCACATTATCAAGTCAATTTTCCTGCTGGATTGCTTGAATCGCTGGATCTTGCAATTAAAATCGCCATTTTTCAAATGGCGCACCGACTGATTGGGTCTGCCAAAAATCTGAAACATACGCGCTGGAAGCTGGTAATCAGCATAAAAGATTGATCAGCGCACACATGTTTGATCAATTTAGATTAATTAAGTCATTGACCTCTTCGTTAGTGATGTCATTTGCCTTTAATATGGAGCGAGATGCCTTTGGGTGTTTGTGAGCATGCCTGTATTGCATGCCGCCTTAATTCTACTGTCCTTACGATATCGACTCGAGTTGAGCAAGGTAAACTCCGAAGCTTGTGTATTTATAATCCCACACTGCATGCGTCACACTGTAGGCTGCCTCAGTTTCTGCTGGAGCCCGCAGGATAAGTCTGAGGGCTACAATCTATCTTACCGATCTAGCTCGAAAATTACAACAGGAAGCAGCCGCGGCAACAGACAGAAAAATGAGGCCGGTGACCTTTTCAAATCGGTGCGGTACAACTGCGTGGTAACCAGGTAAAAAGTTGTGATTCTTTGCGACGCACTGCTGTTCGAATTCCGGTGATTGATAGAGAACAAGCTAGCTAGTTTACGTGATAGTCAGTGCCCCTTCATAAGCCCCGCCAAATTTGTGCATGGACGCTTGGAAGCTCAACACGACTTTCCCCTGTTTTTCAAGGAACCTGATTAACGCAGGAACAAAGACCAGTTGGATGATGACAAACTTACATCCTCTTTCTATCTCAACACGAGCTTGTTTTAAGACACGGCTGTCGTTCATGATGAAAGAGTGCACTTCGCTACCTAGCGAACAATCTGACGACTGCACGACTGATATCTATTATCTACCAATCTACCGACTCGCTGCAACCCCGCTAACAACACTAACGTCATGATGCGCGACTATATGACACGACTAAGCCTTAGGTGGCAGCAATGTGATTTCGATTTTGAACTGATGTCATACAAGGAGAGCATTGTCCCTTTGCTTTCCTCAGCTAACACTCAGAAGGGTATCCAGCGTCGCGCTACAAAAGCAAGGATAAAATAAAAAAACGTTCGCTACTTCTGTATGGCCTTTGCTATATCTGAGATCGATAACAGTATCGGAGAGAAGTTTTCGGGAACTGTGTCAGCGGCGGAGTGGTCGTTTTGCTATAACCAAGCCTACAAAACAGGTCGGTGGAGCTTTACAATCGTAACTATTACGTTCAACTATTGGCGTTGCCACGCAACACGCAACACAACACGCAGAAAAACAAAGCGCAGATAAATCTAATCGTCTTCTTTCTGTTTGCCATGGCCACCATGTATCATATTTTTAAATGACAGAGAGCAAGAGGTTAGAATCTCTTTTTCTTAAACTTTAAAATTTTCTCACTAGTGTTTGCGAATTTCTATGTCTTATTCATATGGCCCTTCACTCGGTTGATCACAATGTCAAATAAGTTAAGGGAGCCGTCGTGTGTTGCTCAAATACATTGAAGCGTTATAATGATATGTCTTATCAACCAACCGTCAGCAACCATCTGTTGACAGGGTGTGATGCTGGCTGAATGACGGTCCGCAAGAACTAAACGCCTGATCCTAAGACACGCGGCTGCTGGGAATCTATGTATCATTAACATTAAGTAGCTAGCGCAATGGCGATGATTCTCTGAGTGTGTGCCTAGAATTAACGCTATTTGAAAGGTAGCAGTTGAGAAAAACCACCCTCGAGGAGGAAATCATGCGAATGTTAGTTTTGAGATCAATATTAATAATCGCTTCACTCCAAAGCAAACCGCCTCTGATTATGAAGAGTTTTATGGGCTCCGTGTCTAGGTTACAATCTCCTCTGTATTAATGGTTGGCTTTTGCAGGCAGTAGTGATATGGTCATTATCTTTTGTGAGGGCACAGAAATGTCTATGTTGTCGCCGCCGTAGACGACTCTGAGACTGAGAGACGTCAGAATACAGTAAGTAGCAAGTCGCCAACAACAAGGAGCAGCTGTCACGGAGCAGTAGTCCAGGTGAAACATGGGTGTCTTCTCGTCGTTCATTGCAATAGTTGAAATGTTATCAGACTCATTCACTGGAAGGCTAAAATGACTCAGCAATACTTGTTGCTTCACCATTTATCTTCTCCGTCCAGGCCACCTGGCGGAACGGTCAAAACTTAAAAGGCTGTGTGATTATGTGCGTGTACTACTGCAAGTTCTTGATGAGAGATCTAGATGTAGAACTGCAATTTTGAAGTCGTCTGAAAGATTGAGCGGAAGTTGCAACGAAATTAATCCGCTTATCACAAACAGCACTACTGGAACTGGAAAAACGCGCCTGCAAGCTTATTTTATATAACACTGATCAATCTAAAAAAAAGTCAAAATCACAAGCCGGTGAGTGATTTGGAGGACCTCTCTCTGCCAATGCAGCCTGAATGCTTAGGTCTGACTCTCTTCATCCGTTTTGGGAGGAAGAACGGGCTGTTCCTTGTTTTCTTCGTCTTCGTCGTAGTTAATTTCATCCATGGTACAATGCTTGCTACGCCGCTGTCTGTCCAGCAATGCACGGCTGCATCATGGAGTAAAAATTGCGTAAATATCCGGCGTTGTCTTTTTCGTGAGGTCTCCGTGCTTATCGTGGCTTGAATCGACAGTGAGAGATGGAGGCTGTGCTTTAGAGTACCCAGCACTGCCGTCACTCACTGCCATTTTTTCGGACACCATTATGATCGGCTTTGAATACTGGCCGTCAACCAACCTGATCTTAACCACTTGAACTGGTGGATTGGTCGAGCAATTAAGTTACTTGATATTCTTTCAGCACTTTTACGCTGAAAGTAGGGACTTGCAACTCTTGTTGAAGTTTATGAAAATTTTTACGGTTGTCTGTTTGATCATTGGTCTAGGGTCTATCCTGAGGGATGATTCGCAATGGCAGAGTGTCGTATGCGCCACCCGCCGTTTACAAAATGCGATCAACGATGTACTCGACAGCTCAGGGTACCTGTTGGACCCTCTACTTGCACAGTGCCGTCGTGGCCTACGTCGCATCGTAGGCCACTTCAAGGACAGTGCTGTTGCTACTGAGAAGCAGTCATCATTGAATCATATCCGAAAGAGGGACAAAAAGACCTCGCGAGTAATTCACTAAAGTAATTTTTATGGACCTTTATAAGTGTTGATTTCAATAGACCGTACAGAATACACACCAATAGTTACTAAGTTTCCTGAGTGGTGTTTAGCGAAAGCTAGCATCAACATTTCACAAAAGTAGCCATCGGTATGCATTTAGTAGGCGATTTGAGTCTCGAGCTCACCGCCAGAGCAGGTCAGTCTTCGATTAATCTTTCATCTACTGAACATAACATGGGGGCGGCCATGAGGCCACAGCCAACAGCGAATAATATTAATAGGCAACCCAATGACAAATTCAAAATTTCGCCAGGTCGTCTTCAAAATGTTTCTGCAGGAAGCAGCGGGAGATAGAGATGCCATCCTTTACCGATAGACAGAAGGAAGGTGCGTAATTACGTCGCCGCCTGCAGCACTGACATGGGGAGAATACGGGAGGGAACACTACGTTTAACCGGTTCAATGAGTTTCTCTTTCCTGATCTTTGTACAATGCTCACAATCTCTGGTCAGAACGGGCACCGGTCCGGAACTGAGGAAGAGGCCACTTCTGCATTGCTGGAATTATGGTTGTGGCAGCAAGGGCAGCCTGCAGTCTGGAAGCAGACATGAACTGGATTGCGACGGCCAATGACTGGGGATTGATAGCCTCCATCTTTCTTCGACTTAGACAGGAGCATCTCTATCTGAGCATGCATTGTACATATACATGTACATTAAATTTTACATATGGAAGCAAGGCTGGAAACTTAATCTCTTGGGGATTTTTTCCCACAAGCGAAGGCACAACCACGCAGCTTGCTTCCGTCAATCAGCAACAGGCAGCAGCTCTATAATTCCAAAAATGTCATTGTATAGTCTAGTCTATTCCAAACTATGCCTGGGCTAGATTGTTTTTTACCTGTTGCCATAGGCCATAGACGTTCATAATTTTCTATAATTGGATAATAAAAGATCGTCTGGTGGTTAGGATTCGGTTCTCTCACCGCCGGCGTCGTCTACGAGATTGGCTGCAACGACTGGGAGGAAGTATACAGCTGCGAGACAGCACGCACAGCTAAACAAAGAACAAAAGAACACAAATCTCATGCAAGGTGCGGCAACGTCCATCTATCAGCGGTAGCTACACAAGCAATGAAAAACGGTCACTCAATCCACTGGCAACCATGGGTAATCGCCAAAGAGAAGGACACGATGAGGAGACGGACCAGGGAAGCGTTGTTCATAAAACAGCTACACAAGAAAGATCGGAGCATGAAACAAGACAAAGGACTAAAGATAAACGCCTTGGTGGTTAGATAAATCGTAACAAAGAAACCCCCACACACAGTCACCTTCCCACACGCACGCACCTTCCTTTCTCTAGTTCTCGTCGAAACCACACATCAATCATACAGTCACTCCATTTTCCACTCTTTCCCCAAATGAATGTAGCTGACTCTCTATTTGATCGCTCACTTCAACCTCAAGAAGAAATGAGGATTCAGGTCGAAACGTCGTTCTGACTTGAAACTTAGCCGGTGTCAGTGATCTTTACTCTTTAGCTATAATGTTAACAAGTGCGTGGGATATTTTGTTTAGCTTCAGTCAGATAAGACCATCTCTTGCGGGAACTACTCTTAAGTCCTTATTCGTTGGCACAGGCAACAAATACATTTTCAATTTTTTTTTTAATTCCTAACAATTTTCATTTTGGTCAGCTGAAGGTTTGATCAGGAACGTTATTGATATTCAAGGATCGATATTACAAGTGTAACTAATGTTCTAACATTAATCATGAGCCACCTAACGAGTAAGCGAAGACAAAGAAATTGTTATGTTCTTACACCAGCCGCGAGAAAAAGTAAACTAAAACAATATTGAGATAAGCCATGTGATACATGTTATCATTCCTATTCATTTAGGATTCAGTTGAGCACATCCCATTACGTAGACTTTGACTGAATGACAAGCAAACAGTCTTACTAATTAATTTTAAGATTTGATTTTGATTTTAATGACTGTGAGTGTTGTATACTTTGAGTACACGTACATACATCGCAAATCCAGTAAGATGCAGAACAAATGACAAGAATTAATTGTTAATCTACAATTACAAGCAGCAACGAATAATGCAGCAACATGCCAAAACGGGTGGACCTGTGGTAGCACGGTGCTTTTAGTTTTAAGGACAATCAGTTAAGATACGTTTAGAAATGTACTGTACACATGTGCGACTTGACACAACTCAGTTGGAAGAATGAGGAAATGAGTTGCATGTGTTGAAAGGTGACAAACAAGACATCTCGTGTTTTGAGAGCCGTTCTTCAATCAATGTCAACATTAAACTGGTAACACTAACAGAAGACTTAAGAAGACAGCAATAGTCACATGCTAGCATGCACACCAGCGGGATGAACTGCCTCTTCACAGACTGGCTCGACTTCCTGATCGTTGGCTGACTTGGCTACCATGGTGATATTCGCTGATGAAACATGCACTTTCCCGTACGCTTGATTCTCCTCCATGGTAATTAGAGAAGGGTCCACTGGTTGAGGGCTTCTACTGGATTGGTTAAAAGGCTCATGCGGTTCGACTGCAGTGTCTGATGTTACCCCCCTAGTCTGTGGTAGCCTTTGGCATATGTATCGAATTGTAACAACATTGATTACGATGCTGACTGTCATCACAAGTATCACAATGATAACAGCAACTAGCAGATTGTTGTTTGATGTTTCCCTTTTGTCTTTACGATTGCAGGGGACAGTTCCTGTAAGAAACAAAACACAGAAAAGCAGATTAGTTTCTTCAAGCCAAAATTCACCGAAAGTGTTTGCAAGCATGCAGCAGAGTGGGCAAATACGAACTATGAAGAAGAAGAAGAAGAAGAAGAAGAAGAAGAAGAAG
>JAOWAW010118642.1:7823-19631 GCA_028565695.1 Nicola tetela
ATCTGTTGCTGTCGCGGTACTAGGCTTCCATTGATGTTTAGTACTGACGAACCAGGCGCTGGTCCAATGCACAACTCAACTGACTTTGTAGCATTGAATGACACTTTCTGAGAGTGAGCCCACTCTGACAACAGCACCGAGTCCTCCTCTGTTCTACAGCATCAAGGGTATTTCTCTTATGCCCTGACAACATCGATACAACATAGTGTCATCTGCAAAAAGAGCAGTGCATGCCGAAGTTGCATCTGGAATATCCTTGAAGTATAATAAGAACAACAGTGGTCCCAAAACAGAACCTTGTGGAACACCAGACGTAGAAGATGCAGCCGAAGACAGACATCCGTTTACTCTAGTCCTTATTTTCCGATCCGAAAGATAGGTGTGAAACCACTCCAAAGCGCCCATTTCAGCAAGAGAATGGATCAAAATGGAATGATCCACGCGGTCAAATGCCTTGGCTGCATCCAGAAACACAGAATGAATATGCTGCCGTTGATCAAGTGCTGCAGACCAGTCTTCCAAGGTGGTCAACAACTGTCATTCAGCTGATCGTCCACGGCTAGACTGAACAAAGGCAGACTCACCTACTGGATCAAGTGGGCCTTGCAGACTGGAAACCTACTCCTCCAAGCTGCAATGGTGGCGAGAAGTGCCCCCCCCTCTTCCGTCGCTCAACACTTAACTTCTCATGTTCTCGCAGCTGCAAAACCTTGTCTTTACTGTCTCTTTCTAGCTCATCCACTCGGTCATGAGCTTGAGGACAATGCCCTGTATGCAATTCTTGGCTCCCGGAGATCAGGTCCGGAGTGATCTTTGGTCGATTATCCGCACGCAGAGCAGTGTTTTCCCTGGCTAAATGGTCGAACTCCATCAGTCAGAGAGGAATTTTCGGACAAAGAAGCCGGAGCACAGGATGTGCTTCCGCCCGCCATAATCATTATTGCTCATTGATTCTGGTATTTGTTCAGCGAAAAGAAATATCGTTCAAGGGTAACCATTCTTGCCTTCACTGAGACTACGTGCTTGTGTTGTAATTATATTTTCGCTGATAGTTAATTTAGCGATTTTTACCAATTCGCTAAAATTCCATAAAAAATTTGCATTAAGGTACTTGGTTTGTATGTGCCTATTGGTCGTGGTCCACAGGGGTCTCATGAAGCAATACTAATTTTAACATGCATGTTGGGCGCGTAGTTAGGGAGGAGTGTTCTCGTCTGGGAACTGAGGGCCGGGATGTCGGAGGTCTGGCAGTAACGAATTCGGTCGTTTGATTGGGCAGTTCCAGGATGATTCTGGGTCGGGGGCTTCTGTTTCGCCCTTGGCTGAGAGCTTGTCGGTCGATTTGACGAAGATCTAGACTCGGAGGAGCCAACGTGGTCTTTTGTCCTAGACACATGCCTTACGTCATGCAGTTGCTGAGTGAGGCTTTCGCAGCGCGGCCTCGCCGTGTGCAATTAGTTCTGATAGCCTCGCTTTGGTCGCGACTCCTGGGCCTGTGTACTAAGGTCATTACTTTTGTCATGCAGCTTTAGCTCTCTCTCGCGCGCAGCAGCTTTTTCTTCCTCAAAGGACTCTTGTAAGCTCTTAACAGTGTAAACTAGCTAGTCGATATCTTTTGTTGTTGGTGAGAACGATACTTGCGTAGAGACATGTTTGCCTTTAGGCGACTCGCTGCTCAACCCATGTCTTGAATGGTGAACCGACGGGTCCTCGCGCTGATGGTCCCTCGTTCTGACGCACACGAGGTCATGTGAGAGTCAATAGAGCGACCCATGTGCATGGCAGGCGCCAGTGACTCCGTGATAAACAAAGAGCGAGCCAGGGTCACGAGTTCAAACACAGGGTAAATAAGTTCTCTTGATGCCGTATAACGTTTCCATATTAGTAACTGGCACTGCATCATGGTATTGGTGGCTTGCAATTGCTGACTGCTGCTGGAACAACGATCGATGAGCAGCGCATCTGCTGAGCTAGCCACTCAAATAGGCGCAGCTAAAGCGGAAGGCGTCCAAACTTAACGTTTTTATGGGTGTTCACCATTTCGTCAGAAACTTGGACATGCCGGGGGGCGTCGCACTAGACGCTGAACAAGACTCAGACTGACCTGAGAAAGCTTCCGAGATTTCGTCGGATCTGTTGCACATGGCCTACTGAGACGCCAACGGGGAAAAACTCGACCTGTGGACGAGGACGTGATCTGTCCCTGTACCCTGACCTGACCGGGTGACGGGTTGTACGGCTTGAACCTGTACGCTAAACCTCCCTATAAACAAGAAGCGAGAATTCAACCGCCAGCGCCGTCGCCAGACTGCTAGGTTTATGCCAATGGTAGAGTTCCGATTTCCACAGCTGTAGTATCTGTTGAAAACGACCAGGATAAGTCTGGTTTACTGTCATCGCTCGACCTTAGCCGTAGCGCAGTGTGAGGCTCGGCCCCAAGCCCAATCGTCTTCAAACATCCCGGGACCTGCTCACCCCTTAGCCCTCGACAACTGCGGAAGACGGACATGATGAAGCACGTCGGGCTCTACACCGGTGCAATTATGATCATGGCGCTCGTCGTCCACGCAACAGCAACAGGTAAGGCATTCACAGTTAAGCACCAAATAACCTATCATTTTCTCATTCACTTTACTCTGGCTGAGAGCGCACAGCGGACTCGAGCTCGAACCTGCGGTGACCAAGCGCCTAGCCGAAACGAAAATCACACGATCTTCACCGCTCGACCAGTCCGCCAGTTCGAAAAAAAAGGCTTCGTGGCGAGCTTTGTGACTTTCGCTCGACACGATCTGATAACCTTTCCTGAAGCCCTAAATAGCTGAGTCCTAAATACAAAGTTTTGACAACCAGATTTGCCAAGCAGACTACTAAAAAGACGTGAGAAAGTGTATGGGGTAGCTGCAGTTTTTGAAAGTGTTGTTGTCTCAAACAGATAAACTAAAAGTTTTCAAGCTATGCACATTCGTCCGAGCACCAAATAGTACATGCATGTACCCGAAACGTGATAATCTGCCTCAGCTACTATTATAATTATGATGACGATCTATCTTACAGCGTTAACTGTGTTCTTGTTTTTGCAGTTCCTAAGGAATGCACGGAAGGGCCCGAAGGGGGCTATACTGTTATCAATAATGCCTGGAGGAACACGTTTTCTCGAACACCTGCGGTGCCGTCCAAGAAGCTTCCCTGCGACAACAACCTTTCTGAAGGCTGGTACCGCTTTCTACCCCCAGCTGGTGTAGCTCTGCCGACCGCTTGTGTTGAAGAAGGACATTGCGGCTTTGATGCACCAATGTGGATGGACGGTGCTCACCCAACGATCGCAGATGGTGTCGTTACTAGGTTGCTGTGTGGCAGCCATGATGGCAAGTGTTGCCGCTACGGAGAGTACCCTATGCGGATACCGGGGAGGCATGAGATTAAAGTGCGAGCTTGCCCGGGAGGCTTCTTTGTCTATAAAAATCAAGTGCAATCAGTGATCAGTTGCAGCCTTGGGTACTGTGCCACGGGTAAGCAATATTAAAAAATTAGCAATAAACGGTCATAGCGCTTTCTTGACCCTGTTCGGACCAGGTTAAAGCCCATCAGATCATAATTATTCTCTCCATATCTTCAAAACGGTTGCAGCTGAGATGTTGAGACGACTTGACTTTTTCTTCTTATACCCGAAGACCAAAACTGTGGGTAAAATGAGGGATGTGGTGGTGAGGGTATTGCCATGGGAACACATTTTGAACTACAACTATATTTTTCTACCGGTCAGTATTTTTTCGGCACCAAAACGCAGCCAAACCTTTTCAGGAAACCCTCAAAGCCTTCCCATGTCAATTACGTTAAAAACCCTGTTCACAGGAGAATTTGCACGTAGACGATAAAAATTGTTTCCCCCATATGCTCCAGCGTGAGGAAGTGCAAAGAAAACAGTAACGCAAAGCGAGCCATGCATAAGCGGTGTGCTAATAATGGAAGCGCAGTGGTGGTGGGGTGCGTCGCCGACGGTGGATTATGAGTTTGTCGCTTCACTCTACCTTCAATAACAAGAGTCTTTTAAATTTCACTCACTAGCTTGGCTTAGCTCCAGGCCTACATATTAGTGCATGCTTCCGTTGATCTAGCGTAGCCTGACAATACGGAAGCGCGACACTTTACAGTTTACTTTTTTAAAAGTATTTTTAAGTTTTTTTTTTTTAAAGCTTACTTTTTCACAACAAGGTGTACACGTCCCTAGCCTCTGGGCGGGCTTACCGGAAGACTACAGATAATCAGTCCGAAGTACTGTTCCTGGTATGTGCCAGGCGTTCCTTCATTCTACTCTTGGCAGTTCCGGTAGTTTCTCCGACGTAAATTTTGCAGTCACACCACCATAGCACGTAGACGATTCCTGGGTTTCCCCACAAGGCTCATTTTCCTTCGTTCCTTTCATCGGGCAGTGTTCTATTTCGTCGGTCTGCGACGCATGGCTGTTCCAAAATGGAGGGATTTAAGTGGTCTACCTAGGATCTCGCTGAAGCCTTTCACGTATTCGAGGCTAGCAGTGGATACAACAGTCTGTTCGTGCTGAGTTCAGTTGGGTTGAAGTGCTAATATTTTGCTGTCGATTAACTTTGGTGGGTAACCATAACCGCTGAATACAATTGCGAACTCGTCATTCGCTCCTTGTTACTCTTTGGCTCTCGATTGATTATCTGTCACGTCTGCGGGCCTTCGGCAAAGCGAATAGACCGTTTCTGTTGGCGTTGTCGGCGTGATGCGACCCAAACTTGAGATAGAGTCTTGTAGATCTGTGTTTTGTATGTGCAGCTGTGTCGTCTTGCGTACGACGTGAAGTGTTTCACTTTCACTCTATTGTAGTAGATGGTCGAAGCGTGGCGGAGACTAGTACTATCGGTCGAAGTGGACTTTCTGGTTTCTGTATTTTTACCAAGATGTAGTACGTCGGTGGGCCCGTCTACTGTGCGCGTTTCTGCACTAACGCTGTTAATTTTTTTTTCCGCGAGCGCTGCTAGTGTTTCGTATATAGGTTGTACAAGTCTTGCCATTCTTTGTTGTTGGGTCTTTCTTGAGTCGCTTGAATCGGGCTACTGACGAAGGCCAGAAGTCGACAGCGTTCGGTTTCGAAGTCGTTGGCCACGGCCTTGTCGATTATTTCCTTGCTTTAGTCGACTTCATCTGACAGAAGGAATATTATGTTTATGCTGGCATGAATCACCTGAAGAGGTTGTTTTCTTCGTGTGAGATGGGTGGTTTGGCTTTGCAAAAGGCTCGGGCGGTTGTCGTCTTTTTTACCTCGCCGGTCTCCTTTTCGTTGCAGTGGAGTAGAGCAGATTGTACTCCATTGATTATCTGGTCCGATAAGGTAGCGGCTGCGGATATCTTTTCTCTAAGCACGTCCTCCCACGTTTTGTCTGTTATGCATCTACACGTGGAAGCTATTCAGTTGCTATAATGATTTTAATACAGTGAAACTTATTATCTGTGGGAACATGCTAGTATGCACAGAGAACTAGGACTTTATGTTCGAAAGTTGCGTTTGTGTTCTGCTAAGACTAAACGTTTCTGAGTTGGGACAAGGATACTACCAAGTTATGGCCGTGCACGCGCTGTTTGTGATCGAACGGTTGTGAAGGCGTGCATTATAAAATTCAATAACAATGGTGCTCATTGACATCAACATCAGTTTCACTAAAATCACGCTTTATTAACCTAAAGACGCGTCATGCCCGGCTCAATAATCAGTCTGAAATGGGAAAATGTATTACTAGTTTTCTCCTTCACACAATAGGGATCGAGAATGGCGAAAAGGAAACACCACATTCAGACTGTGCAAAGACCATGGGCTCCAATATTAATTTGATAGAGAGATATAGGTATTAATTTGATAGAGGGATATAGGTATTAATTTGATAGAGAGATATAGGTATTAATTTGATAGAGAGATATAGGTATTAATTTGATAGAGAGATTAGGTATTAATTTGATAGAGAGATATAGGTATTAATTTGATAGAGAGATATAGGTATTAATTTGATAGAGAGATTAGGTATTAATTTGATAGAGAGATATAGGTATTAATTTGATAGAGAGATATAGGTATTAATTTGATAGAGAGATGCAGGTATTAATTTGATAGAGATATAGCTTTTAATTTGATAGAGAGATATAGGTATGGTTCCAGTTAGCAGTCTTGGTTCGCTCTTATCGGTAACCCTTCAATTCCAGATTCTCAACATTATTATTTTTCTAACCATGGCTATAGGTGAGTGATTGTATCAGAAAGGATAATGTTTTGACCTGTTAGGGAATGAATAACTGCCCTAAGCAATCCAGAACAGCTTGAGCAATATAGAACAGCCTCTTCCGCTCAAGTCAGATAGTTATGGTAAGGCCTCGAACTCCACGCCAATATGCTAGAAAGACTTATCGATAGAAGATTATATATTATATTTTTATATATAGATAAATATAGATTTATAGATATATACATATACCTATACATATAATTTGTATGCACACATATATATACATACAAATATATCATATGCCCACTGCTCAACCGCTATTGCTGTTTCTTCGGAGTCATATCCACCGCCGTCTTCGTCATCTCCACCTGCCACTTGGAGCTACTCTTCCGCAAGCTACTCTCTCTTTACAAAACCCTCTTCTCTATTTTCCGCACTCTGTGGTGTTAATATAACTTCTCCTGTCCCCACATCCACCTCGGATTCTAACCAGTACTATTTGTACTCTGCTTGTCCCTCATCTCGTCTGTCTCATACCTATCTGTAACTGAGTTCTTCCACAAACACCTATATCACTGACACTCCTCTACGTACCCTACACGCACTGTGCATTAAACTCATCATCCTTATCATGTTTGCAATCCTCCTATTCCTCTTTCCTCTCCTCTTCATTCCTTCCTCAAACGCTCTTATCTTTCCTTCACTACCTTCACTCGACAGGTCGGCCCTCAACAAAGAACTGTTCCCTCTCCTAACCCTAACCCTAACCCTAACCCTAACCCTAACCCTAACTCTTTTCCGATCCGGCGCTATTTCGATTCTCCATCTGAAGCTCCTGGATTCTCCTCCTTCACACTAGCTCCTTTCTTTCTATCGAAACCTGAATTCCACTCTCCTCCCCCCCCCCTCCTCAAGCCCCTACAAAAACCGCGCAGCGAAAGCACTTAAAATAGTAAGGAGAGAAAAAATGCTCTCCATCGTCTAGCCTTCTCCAGCACTCACGGTTACTCTTTCTCTCCGATCTGACTTCTACCGTACACTCAGTCTTTACTCAATCCTCAAAAAAGAATACAAATGAAACACAAAACATAAATCTGCTGCTTATCAAAAATAACTTTATAATCAATCCTTCTGGTCCTTCTGTAGAAAATGCTGTTTTGCGGTTTGGAGGCTTTAATTCATCGTCTGGCGCAAACCAAACTCATAATCAACCCTCACCTACCTTTTCCAAAGACACCTCTGACTCTCGGCTTTTACTCGCCTCGTTATTCTTCTGCTCCAGCCTTAGACACCTCTAAGCTCTCATGGATGCCACAAGCCTCAACCCCTTTTGACCTCTCCCCTATCAGTCCTTCCACCGTAAAAAATTCCTAAAATCTGTATAAAATGACTCAGTCCCTGGTCATGATTCTATTTACTACGAATTCCTAAAACACCTACCCTGCACTCATCATCTTCTAGCTACCCTCTTCACCAAAACCTTTCTGTCTGACACAGCTCCCCTTGCTGGTCTGTCTCTAACATCGCACTTCTTCACAAATCAAGCCCAGCCTCTGACCCAGCAAACTTTAGAATGGTCGCTCTCTCCCCTCTGTCGGTAAATCTTTTCACCTCATCGTTGCTGCTCGCTTTCAATCATTTCTCCTTTCTAACAAGCTCATTGATCCCTCTTTACAAAAAGCCTTCTTATCCAAAATTAGCGGCTGCATAGAACATTGCTCAGTCCTTAACTCGTTACTCCTTCACGCACGCACACAGGAAAAAACCTTGCACTGCACGTGGTTCGATCTCGTTGATGCCTCTCACTCTCTTATATCTTATACTCTGGCTCGTAATCATTTCACACCTGCTTTCAATCCTATATAAACTGCCTTTACTGCCAGTTCTCAGCAACCGTTACCACCGCATTTTGGTCTTCCTCCCCGTTCTCTATATCGCGTGGCGTCCTCCAGGAGACCCTCTCTCCCCCCTCATCTTCATCCTTCGCTTTAACCCTGAATGTAAATTCTAAATTTGGCTGCAAATTCAACAACTCCTCTATCATTTCTCTTCCCTACGCCGATGACATTAACCTGATCACAACAAACAAACGCACTCACCAACGTCTCCTTACTCAAATAAATACCCTTGCTACTCCTATGAATCTGAAACTGAAACCATCTAAATGCTGCTCTCTTTCTATTGTCTCTGGTTCACCGAAACCTATAGCTTTTACTTATCTCTGACCTGACCATCTCGACGTTATTTGGCAAACCCCACAAATATCTTGGTTCAATCATTAGCCACTCCGCTTCTCCCTCTGCTAGCTTCGACTTTCTACATAACAAAACTTTCTTTAATCCTATCCAATATTGACTCTTCCCTTGTGCGCCCTGAATACAAACTAAAAATCTACACTACCTATGCTCTGTCCTCCTTTTGCTTTCATCTTACTGTTCATGACGTGACAGAAACTCATCTAACTTCGCTTGATGCTCTCTCTACCCGATATCTTAAGTCTTGGTTTTTCCTCCCTCCTTGTACAACCACATCCATCCTCTACGACCGCGTGACTCTCAACATACAGACTATTACACCACTTTAATAATATACAGAATGCCACACCTCCTACGCGCCACTTTCTCTTTCTCCTGACCCCACTGTCCGCTCTGCGCTTAACTTCAAAGTCCAACTCTCTTCTTCCTACAAACACAAATTCGACTCTACTGCTCTGTCACACAAACTTGTCTTCCTCATATTGCAAGCATCTTCTAATATACCCACATCTACACAAAGCTACTCTCCGCTAAATGTACGATCAAAACACCTGCTCTCACAACGACAAAATACAATCTCTACTTAGTCAAGGCTCCTTCCTTAAACAACTACATCTGGAATGGACTGATGCCTCTTGGAAATCGTTTCTCTACTCTCTGTCGAAAGGTGTAATGTCCTTTGTCCTTCACTCTTTCATTGACTGCCTCCCCTCTCTTGCTTCTCTGAAACGAATAAACAAACGTACACCACGACATGTTGCCCTCACTGCAACAATCACAAGACACTACACCACATACATAACTCTTGCTCTGTCTTCCTTAACTAAGGGCGTTTCACCTGGCCGCACAACTCTCTCCTTCAACACCTTGTTCTCACTCTGCCTATCCATCTATAACCTCTCCTCATCAAATATTCGCTGACCTACCTGGACTCTTAACTTCCTCGGACTCAACAATCTCCGCTCATGTTCTACCAGCATCCCAACGTCCCGACATTGTCTTGCTTTTGCCCAACAGGAAAATCTACCTAACTGAACTGATTGTCCCTTTCGAATCCAATCTTGACTCTGCACGCTCTAGCAAAGCTGATCACTACGCTTCTTCAATCTCCGAGCTACGCTTTTCTTCCTACTACACTAACTTCTTTTCCCTCGGAGTTGGATTTCAAGGGTTCTTATCTGACAATAACTTTTCTGTCCTAACATCTATCTTACCACCTGAATCAACAAGCTCTCCTCGACAACTTCGCTCTGACCTATCACGACTTGCTACTCTATACTCTTATGCTATCTTCCTTTCCCGCACTGAGCCGTCCTAGACCACACGGCCCCTTCTCTCCATTCTCAATTCATCCTGTTAATTTGGTTTTATGTGACAAGACCCATAGGGGGTCACCTTTTACAGTAGGTCATCTCCTTCTCTCTGTACTTTTGTCTTCTCTCTTTTTATAAAACGTAACACAGACCTGACTGATAGAGGGTGGTCTGTGCCACGCACCCAGACTTACCGGTATACATGTATGTTGCTCAGTATAAAATGTACGTCCCACAGCTCTACAAGACCTTGTATGTCTATTTAGTTTCCACGACATTAGTGGACTTATCTGAGGTGGGTGCCCGGGGCAACGCTTTCTCAATAAAGAGTATTACAACGTATGTACATGCATATATACATATGGAAACATGTACATATACATGTGTATATGTATAATTATGTATGTATGGATATATATGTATACATGTGCATGTACAGACTATATTTGTCTATGTATGTACAAGTACAAATGTGTGTATACCTGCATAACATTATGTACATATATGTAGGTATACATGTTATATATTACGCACTGCCGCACAGTTTTCGCACTTTTCTTGTTTGTTCATACCTTGTCGTCACTAATAACATCCTTTCGTCTGTAATCAGTGGCCCCACTTGTTACCTCTTAGGGAATAAAATAGGTGCGCGTTTGGTATTGGTGTATGCTGTCCATATACTTGTTTGAGAAGCAATTGACCGAAAGTATTTACTTAACCTTGTGGCCGCTGTCTCTCGTGTGTTGATACGTTTACCGTCTACGTTAAAATTGTTTATATTATATATATACATCTATATAAATACCGAAACGTGTATTACCGCTAAAAGGCTGTCGAAAACAGTGATTTACGTATACATATACCTACATAGATTTCATAATAAATAAAAATAAAAACCTAAAAAATATCAAAATATCAATATAAAATTGGAAATATGAACATATTTTTGTGCATATTACATGTGATAGGCATTGCCATATTTTGTCTAAAAGAAATTTTTCTTCTGGGAGAAAAGCGGAGCAGACCACGAGAAAGACAATTTGACAGCGGTTTCATGGTCACGACACAGGTTTACGTTTTTTCCAAATTGTTTTAGATTTTGACGAATGCCGTGGTGGGGTGCACAACTGCGACAAAAATGCGGTTTGCAGGGATATAGCAAACTCTTTTGAGTGCACCTGCAAGTCTGGCTGGACAGGAAATGGAAAAAATGGAAGCTGCATAGGTGAGATCTAATTGTTCAAATGGTTTGATGTACCTTTTAAGTATGCACTTTGATGGCGGACGTGATTGGTTTTGCTTTCACATGTCTCAAGTCCCCTCTCCTTCTCGGCCTATCCTTTGTATTCTTCCTCTCCCACCCTTCCTTCTGTGTGGTGAAAGTCGAATCCGGCTCTAGATCATTACGTTTGGCTTGTTTGTGTAGAGCTGGATATTTTCATCGTACAATTGCTCTGCAGTCAAATATATAGTGCTACCTAGCATGAGGTCAATGTAATCACATTGAATTTCAACACCCAGGGACTATCATATTAATTTTATGCAGTTACATTACAGTTCTATGATGAGGTGCCAAATTGATATTATACTGATTTACCTGAAGAAGACTTTGGCGAAGACGTCAAAACGTTGTATCAACGTTTTTGTTGCGTCTGTCTGGATTCAGTGGCTGCAGTCATGAAACTATATCCCAGTCAGTAGTTCTCAACGGGCGACTTTTTGTAGTGAGAGATGCTTGTACAATGCTATTTCCCATTCTGTTCCCCCATCCAGAAAAACGTGCTTTAAAGTGTTGTCATATGCCCTTATTTTTGTCCATATCTTCACGGAATTTCGACGCTCTCCCCGCAGTATCGAAGATCATGGAACTACCCCGGAAGACAGAAAAATCTGACAAAGAATTCGTTTTTTTTTGGTTTGGCCAATTCAGACCCCAGGAACTGAAGAGGTCTCCCACCAACATAAGTAGGCATGTGTGTGTGTGTGTGTGTGTGTGTGTGT
>JAOWAW010118643.1:0-12702 GCA_028565695.1 Nicola tetela
CTGATTTTTGGGGATTTACAGTAATGTGGCTATAGTCACCATACAATGATGTGGTTATAGTCACTATACAATAATGTGGTTACAGTCACCATACAATGATGTGGTTATAGTCACCATACAATGATGTGGTTACAGTCACCATACAATAATGTGGTTTTAGTCACTATACAATGATGTGGTTATAGTCACCATACAATAATGTGGTTACATTCACCATACAATGATGTAGTTACAGTCACGATACAATGATGTGGTTATAGTCATCATACAATGATGTGGCTATAGTCACTATACAATGATGTGGTTATAGTCACTATAAAATAATGTGGTTATAGTGACTATACAGTAATGTGGCTATAATCACCATACAATGATGTGGCTATAGTCACCATATAATGATACACACTAGACAGCACTGCACTGATTCACTCGCACATACCATGCTACATCAAAGTTTTGCAGAGAGTTGATCGTGAGACCAACTAAAAGAGATCAAGAGTACGACTTACGTCACATTCAATATGAAGCACTTCTGTCAAAGTGGTGAGTACTTCTGGTGCATGCTCACCAACTTGCTCATCGAGCTCTGGCAGAGGATCAGAAGACAAGAATGTGAAAAACTCCGACTGCGTCATCATCTTCTTCAACCTCTCTTTTGGTGAACTCAGGGCAGCACGAACATCAATCAGCACAGCTGGTTCTTGCGGCATTTTCTGATGAAGAGAAAGAACAAATAACCCACATATGTGAAACAAGAAGAGAATTAAACACCCGTATTGATTATGAAATCCTGTGGTTGGTAGGTACAGACTTCTGACACAAACAGTTCAAAGAGAATTATTTGGACCATCCATCCTTGTGACCAAAATTGTTGAACCACAACAGCACATAAAACTCTCATGACAGAAGCAACTTTCATGACTTACCGTGAGTGCAAGCAATGTTTAACTAAGATGTTATTGTAAATTTTCTTGTGACCACACTTACTTGCAATTCAATAGCCAGCTGTAACACCTGAACTTCCATAATCACTCTTTCATCCATTCACACAATTCTCAAATGGCACACAAGCAAGTACAACTGTTGTTGATAGAATATGAGGATCCAGCAACAGAAAGACCACCTTCATAACCAATCATCATCTTTCAAACGAAGTCTTGTTTTATGAGCCAGTAAGCATCAAACTAGCGATGTTTCAGTTGCAGAATGTGACAACCCTCATCAGGCAAAGTCAGGACTCAACTTACACATTGGCCTAACTTAAATCTTGCTCCTGTGCAGCTTCACTTTGTTGGTTGACTTCTTTGCATTGCCATGGCTCTTCCGTGTGAAGTCTAGCCATACGGTGCTGAGTCCCAATCCCTTTTCCTTGTTCATGGGCAGCTTGTTCATGCTAATGTACTACACTTCCTTTACCTTTCATGGGTGCCACCTCAGTTCAAGATTGGCAACTTAGTGTTTTCCTAGTCTATCACATGCCTATTCACTGTGGCATACTTGCCCACTGCTGACAGGTCAAACCTCCAGCCAGGCTTTGTGTGGCATTGTGCTTGAAACGTAAAGGAACAGTTGTACATTGGCATGAAAAAGCCATCTTTGAGAAACGACAAAGGCATGGAACTCAGCTGAACATAGGTAGACTTTGTGCAGGGGAGACATAGCAACAACTTGGCGTGGGAGAACCATGAGAACGCAAAGAAGCGAACCTACATGTTGACGTCACATGAGAGAGACTTAAAGTTAGGCCATTGTGTGAGTGATTTACTGAAACCACCTGAGGAACAGTTCCAACTGAAACGTTGCAGGATTAATACTTTCTGGCTTGTAAAGGAAGAAGATTTTGTTTGACAGTTGAATTGTTGAGACAAATTTAGTCCTGTAACTATCAATCAATTCTCTTTTTCATCTTTGTAACTCATAAAAACTTCCTCACCTCACTCAGGAGGCAGTGTTGTGCCTTCAGGTGCTCGACAAGCTCTTCCATTAGCTGACTTCGCTTCCGGCAGTCAAGCAGGAAAGGCTTATCTTGTGCAAATTCGATGAGGCCTTCATATTGAATGCGTAGCTCATGTAGAACGCGATTTGCACACTCATCAAATGTGCGGCCATCATCACAATGGCTGAACACGAGGACAACACGAGGAGCATCATAGTGATCAGGGCGGGTTGCCAAAATGAACTTGATCCAGAGATGTGCATCATGCAGCATCTTCTCCATACTATCCAGGGCATTGAGTAGCTCGAGATAGAGGCCATAGTGATTGCCAAGGAAATAATAATGGGAGATCAAAAACTCCAAATGGCCGGCAAAGTCAAACATTCTAAACTTGCGCCTCTTTGCCAGGTTGAATGTCTTCACTTCGATTCCTGCCGTTCTCCCTGCAAGGTCAGCTGGAGTCCCTTCACGTGGAGCTGTAACGCTTTCATGACCATGGAAAGTCCCAGAGAAGGCAGGTTCTTCCCTCACAAGCAAGCCATCTGTCATCTGCTCTATCAGTGTGGCGATGAGTGTGGTTTTCCCTTGCCGAGGATGGCCAACTACACAACACGGGATGCATTCGGCAAGTCTTGCACCAAGTTTCAAAAGACGATGTTGTCCGATAAGTAACTACATCATGAGGCAGAATAAAATAATTCATTTAAATTCAAAGAAAGAGTCAGAATTTGTATGTTCAAAACTGATTGTTACCCTCGACAGTTGAAGCGTTGTTTCTCAAGCTTTTAATAAATGCAGAACTATTATCTATAGCAAAAGACACTACTGTGTGAAAACATCTGAACACAAGAATGACACTTCCCATCTTGGTCAAACATTTGCACTGAAAGTACATATATATATATATAGTACTTGTCTTAAAAGTTGAGAAGGTCAAGTTGTTTACTAAATTAGTATTTTATCGAAAAAATTCAACCAGAAGAGTAACGAAAGATTTCTTCCATTACTCTGGACCTTCGATTTGTTCTCTCTCTCATCCCAGTCCCAAAAGACTCTTTCCTCAGAAGTATATGTAATTATTGCTGTTGTTAGGCCCGTAGGGGCTGAGGAGGGCTCCACAGACAATTAATTCGTATGTGTGCGTGTCCATCATGCTGCAACCGTTACTAGCCAGCGCGCACTAATTGCATCTTCTTTTCCCAATCAAAATGTATGGTAGGAAGCCGTACATACTTCAACTGAGCCATGCAGCATAGCTGCAGCTGTTTGTAATGTATGCCATGAACTGAAGTCTACCTTTCTAAATACATTGCCAGAGAAAAACCTTCCCAAAGCCATGTGAGAAAAGGGAAGAGGAACAAATTCTAGACACCAGAGAGTCCTGGGCCACCACTGATTCGGTTGCAGCTGTTGCTGTGAACTTTGAACTTTTGAAATTGTTTTTCTCTGATATTGATAACCATAGGGAGTCCCAGGCCCACCGCTGATTTGATTGTAGCTGTTGCCATGAGCTCTGAACTTTTGACGGAAAGGGCCACATAACTCATGCAGTTGAATGCATGCAGATGAATTTGGTTCTGCCAAGCTGCAACATTTCCAGCATGCTGACACTGCACTTAGTGCACGTAGGTTTGTTTAGTTGCGTCTTCAAGATCTACATGGTAGACTGCATGATGAGCATGAGCTCAAGGAACTCTGTTGCTGTAAACACAATTACAACCTTGTTTGTCCCAATCGAAGCAGCTTAGCTTTGTTGCAACTTGTAGTGACCTGGTTCTCGTCCTGTATGCAATGTAGAGCTTCTATGAGTGCTTCAATGTGGACTTTGCGTGGCATTAGGCATCTGCTATATGTAAACCATATAGCCTGCGATGGCTCCATGCGGATGCCACTTGTTTTATCTCTAGGCTCCTGTTTACACACATGCTTGTTTCATTACAATTATTACCTTCACAGCTTGCCTGTTCCATGCCTCTGGCACATCCAAACAAGTCTGTCCTTCCTAAAGAATAGACAGCAGAGAAGTACAAAACCAAACTCAAACATAAAGTTTGCGTCAGAGCTTATCACAGATTTCTAAAATTCTCTCAACTAGATCTACAGCTTGCTTTCTATTTCTTCCAGCTTTTACATTCAAACGGCTACTGCAGTTTCTCCAGACTGAATTTTCAATATCTGTGACAATATATTGCAGCCCCGGACATGAGGAACAATCCCTGAAAAATACAGTTCAAGGTAAGCAGCAAGAGAGCTGCAGTTAGACATTATGGGAATTGCGGTACGTTTGCCATTTTTCTGACACTATTTAAAACGGATTTGAGTTAGAGTGAGCTAAAGAGTTTCTGAGGATTTCTCATCCTTTAAAGAATTACGTGCAAAACTGGTAGCAGTTGATATTATGCATCATTATTGACTTTTATTTGGAAAGAAGAACAAAACTATACATAGTTCATGCTTCTTAGTGAACGGTAGTTGGAAAGTGATGTACATGTTTGGGAGCAACCACCAGGTCGCCCACTGTTGACCTTTGGTCAATACCTTGTTGGTAATGAATGGGTCACCACCATTCTTCAAGAGGAGTCGGAGTTTATCTTCACAGTCGTGTGACAATGCAGCACCATGAAGAGGAGTATTGCCATCCTGCAGGGAAGTTGCAGCATAGGCTACATTTGCAGTTATAGCCACAATCCGCACATTACTATAATATTGGTACTACTGTAAGGCCAGATTAAGACTACACGTACAGCAAATCTTGCTTTCTCATGAATGCTATACATCAACCTTCGCATTCACACCAGCTTTATGAATGGCCTCTGACTCATGATGTTTCTATAGTATTTAACAGTGCAACCAATATAGCTCTAGAAGTTTTCACCATAGATAAAACTTTCAAGAATCTGGTGGGAAGTTTAATTGGCATTCCTTTTCATTTCTTCAATTTGAGGTTATCTGTCTGATTCCAGCTGAATCATTTCGCTCATGTTGACTGCCAGAGCAGATTAGGTCACCTTGTAGATCTTCTCACAATGCTGCATAAGTGTTTGATAGTGCTGAAATGATTAATTGATTAATCGTTAAGGGAATAATTAACCAATTTTTATTTCAAAGCAATAATGTGGCCAAGGTATGTAGGTGCAACAAGGCTGGAAATGTTCCTCATCCTCACAAAATGATGCTGACCAAACGTGATTGAAAGTGGCTTTATGCTGGACACAATTTGAGCGTGTTGCATGCCAGTATGGGTACGTGAGAGACTGAGAATGTGCATGTGCGGTTTGCAATTTGCAGTCGCAACAAAGTGAGAAGCCGTCGAGTTTAGCATGAAGTATGGGGGCAGCATTTCCTGGACAAGGGATCAACTTTGCACTCAGCTAGCATTAGGGTGGAATGCAACATGTGCATCCTGAACATTCATGAATGGCTTGGAAGCTGGAGGCACTATGTGTAGGCCTAGGCCTATCACAGGTGGACTTTTGGATGTGAACTTTGATAGTGGGGGTCTTAATAATCATCGGTCATTAGATTAATTGTTTGGAATAAAATCTGAAAATTACATGGATCATTTCAGCATTAACGTCCGACAATCTCCTTCTCTGTGCGGTTGGGACGTCTTCATACAGCCTACCTAACTTCATTCATAACCATTTACCAAATGGTCACAGCTCAATCAGCTGCCATTTGGCCACTTCAGAGAAGACTTGTTTTGGTGTAATGAAGGCAGTTACAGGAATCAGAACAAACCACAGGGGAGTTGTGATGAAATTAGCACTTCACCTCTCTGTGCCTCAGACTGAATGTTGAACAGATGCTCAAACACAAGAACACTGCCTTCTATTAGTGGGCTGTGGATGCCATTTCATGTTCATACCATGTTTTTATTTTCACATGAAACAACCATTATCACCATGAGAAATAGGAACTATCATGAGAATAAATTTCAAGAGGAATTCCCAGCACACCAGTCACAAGAAACGTTTTTCATGAACTTTTTCCTGAGAGTTGATTGGGCCCCCAGTAAGAGCATGGGCCACTGTCCTCCTGAACTGCTAAGTCTGAGAACACTTACTGATTTCTATAGCATACACCTTGAACATACATACACATACATACCATATGAAGTCAAACCATTCAAAATAGGGGATGTTGGGCCACTCAGGTTCAGGTTACTTTCAAAGAAACCTGAGAGTAGGTCAATCACATAGGAACCTCGAAACCCAATCTGCCAGGCCTACCTACTAGCCCAGAGGTATGAGTGGTAATCCAATCTGAATAGTATTGAATAGAAAGTATGCTGCCAGTCATTGGGTGGCACAGACCTGTTGTCGCTCAACCTTGGCAACTGAAACATGATCAAGTGCATGCACAGCCAGTAGTAGACAGTAAACTGATACAGAGAAGTTCCAATGTGATTTTACCCACTTTGACCATACAAGGGCAAGGTCCAGTCACCACAAGTGCCTCTATTATTCTCATGTCTGCTTTTTGGCACGGTCTGACTTCATATGCATATGGCACACACTAGATATCATGTTGTGTAGAATATCAGAACTTTTTGACTCCCTTGTCTTTCTATGACTGATGAAGCTTTGAGGCATTAGGAATGTTGTGGCCATGCATTTGCTATAGTGATGATGTACATGTTGGCTTGCTAGCTGTGTCTTTGCATTTTCTGGGATGTATTGTGTGTAGGTGTGTTGTGGAGGGCCACAAGGAAATACCCCGACCCTCTTCCACCACACACTCTTTCTGGATCTTAAAATCTTTATTTGATCTGATGTATCTATTGATGTATCTATCTATTGACTGTGAAAGAGTTGTGACAACAATATTACCAAATCTGGAATGTTGGCATCTGCACCGTGGTCAAGAAGATCAGACATTCTCTCCTTTCTGTCATAAAAACCAGCTGTGCAATGTAAAGCTGTTATGCCAGACAGTAGCTGTTGTGTAGCCTGCCACCTTAATGCATTTCCATGACAACATGTATGCAACATGGCAGCCATCACAATCAAGTCAATCTCTTCCATGTATCTATGTATGTAGTGTAGTTGTCTTCTTCGCACAGTGGTCTAGAACCCTGAATAAAAATTCCATTCAGCATCTGAATGTGGTTTCAAGCTAGGAGGGTATTTACCATTGGGGGTAAATACACAACAAATTGGCGACGAGGATGGCCCTCTTTGGCCATGTCGGCCTGTACGAGGCTGAAGTTGAAGACTGGCCGTCGTACATGGAGCGATCTGAGCAGTTTTTAACAGCCAACGCTGTTACTAGTGGAAAAAAGGTAGCTGCATTGTTGGCCACGATTGGAAGTCTGACGTATTGACTACTGAAAAGTTTACTGGCACCAGAAAAGCCAAGTTCGAAATTGTATGCTGACATTATTGCTGTTTGGCAATTTGGCTCCTAAGCGGTTAGAAATTGCTGAGCAATTTAGGTTTCACAAGCAGGATCAGCTCTCAGGGGAGAACATGGTGAGCTACATTGCTGCTCTGAGGAAACTATCCGAGAACTGCGAGTTTGGCATTTTTCTAAATGATTCACTGCGGGACAGATTTGTGTGTGGTTTGCAATCAAAAACAACTCAGAAATGTTTGATCACCTAATCAAATCTGACATGGGACAAAGCAGTGACACTTGCAATCATGATAGAAACAGCAACAAAGGATGTGGCGGAGCTGCAACAGCGTCCTGGCAAGCAGATAGCATTGAACGTGCACTATACACAAGCCTTTACCCCCGGCAAGCTGGAAGTAAAAAAAAATTGCTGGCATGAGGAAACAGTGCTTGTTTTCACTGTGGGAAACAAGGCCATGGAGCGACGTCTTGTCCATACAGGGAGCACACTTGTCATCGATTCAAAAAAAGGACATCTTCAGCGAGTTTGCTGAAGTGCACCCCAAACACCAGCAATGCAGTCACATCAGCGGAGAGGCAGACAATCTCAATTGAAGGTGCCCACTATACATCCGGAAGAGAATGATTTGTTGGGTCTGAATTCAATGAAATTGCTTGCTTGTCAATACATTCTCTGGAAAGCAAATGAACCAGCACGATTGTAGTGACTCCTGTTGTTGCCGGAAAACCCCTGGTAATGGAAGTTGACACAGGTGCAGCTGTTTCTGTTTTGCCCCACTGAGTGTGTGAAGATTGTCATCGTCATTTACCACTGTTGAACTCCAGCCAAAGAGTGCATACATATACAGGTGAGCAGATAATACCACTGGGTCTATTGAGAACGGCCGTGGAGTACAAAGGGCAGAAAGCTGAGCTGGACTTGTATGTCGTGGAGACAGAAGGCCCTGTGTTATTTGGAAGAGACTGGATGCAGGCAATCAACCGAACCAGTCAATGATCAAGATGGTGACCACCACAAAGGTCAGTGCACCAACTGAAAAACGACTGAACCAGATACTGAAGAAGTATTCAAAGGTGTTTTCTGATGAGCTAGGGACTCTGCGTGGTTATCAAGGTGAAGCTAACACTGAAGCCTAGACAGTCAGTCGAAGTTTCGTAAGGCATGGCAAGTACCTTATTTGGTCTGTCCAAAGGTGGACCAGGAGCTTGATTGCTTGCAGTCTGAAGGTATTATTACTCCCGTGGGATGGAGTGACTGGGCGAGGCTGATTGTATTGATACCCAAACAACATGGTGGCATTAGAATCTGTGGAGATTTCAAGGTGACGGTGAATCCTCAGGTACATGTGGACCAGTACCCATTGCCTTGTATTGAAGACCTCTTCACAACACTGGCAGGAGACCAACATTTTATGAAGATTGACTTGAAACAGGCATATCTCCAGATGGAAGTTGCTGATGACTGCAAACACCTGCTGACAATCAGTACAAACAAGGGTCTGTACCAGTATAATCGCTTGCCATTTGGAGTGGCTTCTGCACCTGCAATATTTCAGAGAACCACTGAGCAAGTACTCAAGAACATTCCATTGACTGGTGTGATCATTGATGACATCATTGTGACTGGTAAAACGGACAATGAGCATCTCAACAATGTTGAAGCAGTCTTACAATGTTTGGCTGAACACGGACTACGGGCACACCAAGCAAAGACTCAGTTCTTCAAGGAGCATGTCAACTATTGTGGACACCATATCTCTGGAGAAGGTCTGAAGAAACTACAGAGCAAGGTCAATGCAGTGATCAAAGCACTAACACCAACGAATACAAAGCAGCTAAGATCGCTCCTTGGTCTAGTAAATTATTACCATAGGTTTTTGCGAAACTTGGCTACAGTGGTGAGACCATTACATCAGCTCCTGGAGAAAAACCAGCAATGGTCATGGACAGCAGAATGTGAGGCTTCTTTTCAGGAAGCAAAGTGCTTGGTGGCATCAGACCAGGTTCTCACATCATTCCACGCAGATGCACCTATCTGTGTAGCATGTGATGCTTCACCTTACGGTCTTCAAGCAGTGCTTGCACATTGTATGCCTGAAGGATCTGAACATCCCATTGCATTCGCCTCTCAATTGTTGTCAAAAGCAGAACACACCTATTTCCAGCTCAACAAGAAAGCCTTAGCTCTGGCGTGGGGAGTACAGAAGTTTCACAACTACCTCTATGGACATCATTTCATTCTGATCCCCGACCATTGCCCATTGACCTCGATTTTGCATCCTATGAAGAGCACACCACCCATGACAGCCACTCACCTTCAACGATATGCTATGTTGTTGGCAAGTCACAACTATGAGATTGAGTATCGCTGTACCACTGATCATTGTCCCGCTGATACATTATATCATATGCCGGTAGATGAGGCTGAAGGTCCACAAATTGATCCTGTGGATGTCCTTTTCATGTCACAAATGGAGACGTTACCTGTTATGGCAGACCAAGCACGTCGTCAAACCCACTGAGACGCAATTTTATCACAAGTACTTGAGTCTCCCCTCCAGGGCTGGCCATCTGAATGTAACAATGAGCCGATTCAGCCGTATTTCAACTGTCGCAATGAGCTTACTGTGAGTGATCGGTGTGTGCTTTGTGGAACACATGTTGTTCTACCGGCCACATTGCATGTGAAAGTTCTGACAGAACTTCACGAGGGCCACATGGGCATCGTGAAAATGAAAAGTATCGCACAACAGTATGTGCGGTGGCCTTTGATGGACAAGAGCATTATGGAGCTAGCAAATACATGCCACACTTGTCAACGAGAGAGTGGCATACCAGCATGCTCCCCAGTGCATGCCTGGCAGCGGCCATCATGGCCACAGCAGCATGTTCATGTAGATTTCACTGGTCCAGCGGGAGAATACACATTTTATGGTGATTGTTGATGCCCATTCAAAGTGGCCCGAAGTATTTCCAATGACCACAACTACCACTTCTGCTACCATTGCTGCCCTACATACCACCTTTGCTCATTTTGGTCTTCCAACTCAGCTAGTGTCAGACAATGGCTCGCAATTTACGTCCGCAGCAATTCAAGATTTCATGTGTGAAAATGAAATTTGCCACACTAAATCAGCGCCATATCACCCAGCAACCAATGGCCAGGCCAAACGGTTTGTTGGCACCCTGAAGCAAGTTCTACGTGGTTCTAGAGGTGGACCCCTTAATGTGTGCCTTGCTTGTTTTCTGCTCACTTATCGGAACATGATACACACAACCACTGGCAGTACTCCAGCTATGCTTTCTCTGCAGCGACCACTGCGGACGCATTTGGATCTATTGACGCCAGACATCCGTGCTCATACAGCCGACAAGTAGCAATCCAGTTCATCTGCACGACGCTGTTGTCTACGCACATTTGAAATTGGTAACTCTGTGCCAGTGCGTGATTACCAGACAAACACCTGGACATTTGGACACGTGATTTCCAGTTCTGGTCCTCTGTCTTACCACGTTAAGATTTCTCCTGGCATCATATGGCATCGTCATGCAGATCAACTGCATTCCAGCACCAACAACTTTCCTGCTGTTGTTCCTCAGACAAGTGCTGTGACGGACGTACCCATGCCTGGCAAGTCCTGACGACACTCTCATCATACTGTTTTACCCACCTGTTTGCTTAGATTTATGACCCTGCTGTTTCCCCTGTTTTGTTGCTTTGCTATGTGTGTTTTTTCTTGGTTACTTTTCTGTGTCTCTGATGCACTCCTTGATTAGGGGGAAGTGTTATGTAGTCTGCCACCTTAATGCATTTTCATGACGACATGTATGCAATGTGGCAGCCATCGTGATCAAGTCGATCTTTCCCATGTATCTATGTATGTAGTGTAGTTGTCTTCTTTGCATAGTGGTCTAGAACCCCGAATAAAAATGCCATTCAGCATTTGAATGTGGTTTCGAGCCAGAAGGATATTTACCATTAGGGGTAAATACACAACAGTAGCACAACAATAGATAACAGCATTTCACATAAACATATTAGTTTATCTCACAATATCACCCTTACAAACAATGAGCAATCAACTACTGAACAGCTACCGGTGGCAGATCCAGGACTGGTTGAAAGGCAGCCCCGAACACAATCATGAGGAATCACTCAGTGCTGATATATGCTCACACCTCACACTAAACATGGCCCGCACAGTTGGTTGTTAGTACAGTAGTCCCCTGTTAGCATGTACTCCGTTAGTATGTAAACCTCATTTGAACATAGAGAGCGCCAAGTGCCAATTCGTACCATTCATGTACTAGAACACCCCCTGCAGTTCATAAACCCTGTTAGTAGGCAATCTTCAATGCGTTCCCAGGATTATGTACTAACAAGGGACAACTGTATCAAGGAAAATTGTAAATTCCACAGTATCACATTCTCTAGTTGGCAATTGTTCTGCAGCCTTACAGATTAAAGTCAAAATTAAAAAACCTATAATTACACAGGACAATTAGAGATAATGACATGGCTTAAAAGTATATTTAATAACATTCCACAAGAGAAGTCAAAGAAAGGAGGGGTTGAGAAGAAGAAGAAGAACAATATTTTGTCCAAAAAGGTTTCATCAGGTTCTGACGAAACCTGATGAAGCTTTGTGGGTTAGGGATAATGTTAGTGAGGTTAAGTGACTTGTGAATGACTAACGAGTCAGGGCACTATGACTCATTTGCATCTCATCTGTGACAAATGCGAAATGAGGTTATGCACACACTTGCTATTCTGTGAATGAATCCAGGGTGATTTAAATGGTGGTGCCTGGAAGTGCAGTGGTTTTTACTAATTTCAACTTTGGCTCTTGCTCACTTCTTCTTACGTCTTCTTGCATCGACAGAGCTAAGATGGCTGAAGAAAATTGGAATCATCTGAAATCCAGGAGGATGAAGCAGCCATGATTCTTCTCCTGGTTTCTCATGAAAATGGAACCCTGAGCAATGAGGAGCTTTTGCTTTTAACCTTCGCTCTATGGATTGGAAAAGGCCTTCGAAGCCACAACTTCACTTAGAAGAGCAACATCATTGTCAGTAAAATTCAGTGATCTTCTTTCTTGTAGAAGTGCAAGGTCGACCTGCTGCCTGTTGTGAAGGCTCTGAGACAGGGAAGACTGTGGAGATGTGTACTGAGAAGATGTCAAAGACGTGGAAGATGAAGAAAAACTGTATCCACCTCGCAAAGGAAAACCTTCAAGCACCTTCAACAACAAAGTTCAAGAGGACTACTCTTAAGATTCCCTCAGGCTCACTCATGAGAGGTAATGAGTCAGGTCCCTATGGCTTGTCATTTTGTGATTCATGACTTGTCAAAACAGGCATACTCGAACCCAGATGACAAACCAGAGCTGACTCATTAGCCAGTCATG
>JAOWAW010118654.1:0-12702 GCA_028565695.1 Nicola tetela
AGAGTTCCTTGAGCTCATGCTCATCATGCAGTCTGCCATGTAGATCTTGAAGACGCGACTAAAACAAACCTACGTGCCCGAAGCGCAGTGTCGGCATGCAGGAAATGTTGCAGCATGGCGGAACCAAATTCACTTGCATGCACTGAGCTGCATGAGTCGTGTGGCCCTTTCTGTCAAAAGTTCAGAGCTCACGGCAACAGCTGCAATCGAATCAGCGTTGGGCCCGGAACTCCCTATCGCTATCGATATCAGAGAAAAAGAATTTCAAAAGTTCAGAGCTCACGGCAATAACTGCAATCGAATCAGCGGTGGGCCCAGCACTCCCTGGCGTCTAGAATTTGTTCCTTTTTTCACAAGGCTTTGGAAAGGTGTTTCTCCGGCGATGTATTTAGAAAGGTAGGTCTCAGTTCATGGCATACATTACAAACAGCTACAGCTGCGCTGCATGGCTCGGTTGGAGCATTTACGCCTTCCTGCCATACATTTTGATCGGGAAAAAAAAGACGCGATTAGGGCGCGCTGGCTAGTAACAGTTGCAGCGTGACGGACACACAGACGGACACGAATTAATCGTCTGTGGAGCCCTCCTCAGCCCCTACGGGCCTGACGATGGCAGAACTATACTACTGATCTACACGTCAAAGTGGGGAATTAAAGCCCTTCAAATTATTGACAAGCGGTAAGCTTATTAAGTCACCATGAACTGTATAGATGTCAAGAAAGCAAGGACAGAGAAAAACTATAAATTCTAGGAATACAAACGATTCAAGACAACGAAGCGAGTGAAAAAAATTTTAGCTTTGTTCGAGCAAAATAGTAAACTAGTGAGACTTTGAAGCAAGACTTTTAAAACAATCACACAGGAAAAAAATAATTATGCATGTACCGTAATAACAAGTGGATTCTCACAGGCGGTCGCAGTTTGCAACGCCCAT
This sequence comes from Nicola tetela, assembly GCA_028565695.1. Lineage (NCBI taxonomy): Eukaryota > Metazoa > Porifera > Calcarea > Clathrinida > Clathrinidae > Nicola > Nicola tetela. The sequence continues at coordinate 936 of JAOWAW010118654.1, forward strand.
GCACATGCTATACGCTTCGCTTCATTTCTGTCACCCTGCTCCCGCACGATCACGTCAAATGTAGAAGTGTTTTGAACTTCATCGGCATACAGCATCGCCCAGGTAGCTGGCCATTTTGCGCTGATAAAATTTCTTGAGCCCTGGAGTGGACTGCGGAAGGAATCGGTGCTAGTATAGGGAAGCTACAATGACAAGCACAACGACCGATCTTAGCCTATATCTTTCGCAAGTCCAACACTCCAACGGGATCTCGGCCAAAATTCATTCCGGAGAACGTTAACACTTTGGCCTTACTGACATTAAGGTTAATTTTACTAAGCGCAGGGAATGTGAATAGCAAGCACTTCGAATGACCGCCTCCTCGAGTATCCAAGCGCTGATGTCAGACAGCCATCCGCATGCTGCTATTCACTTCTCTAATATTCTGAGTAAAGGACAGTCTCTATTAATCGATGCGCATGCAATGGAGTTTACTGTTGTTCCTTGACAAAAGCGTTATCTTCATCGGCTTTCGTCGTCGATCCCCCTTCATCCACTGAAACAAGTCGGTCGTAAGCGGCAAGGCAATTTTACCATGGACAAACGGGTTGTCGCCAAGCTAGTCAGAGTTGACAATAGAGAGTGCTTGGGTTATTCCTCACCTGCCTGTTGTCGGGAAGTTTTTCATTGACATCGACGTTGCCGAAGATGATTTCTCGCAAAAAAAGCCTTCGGCTGATCTTGATTCACAGATCTAAGGACACTTTAGACAAAAAGGTGTTCCTGTCAAATGAAGAGTCGACCGTGAAAACGCACGCGAACACCATCGCTGCAGTTTGACATGCCTTCGCCCGAGAGGTACCTCTGAACTTCTTCAAAGAAGTAGTGTGCGCTTTAGGCGCTTTTAAGGTCTCTTGGTCGTACCCGATCGATGTTTGATCGTAATTAGTGATTCTGCAACGAAAGACGATTGTCTGTGGAGGCTCAGAGGTGAAAACTGTGGAGCTTCCGTAAACACTGCGGGACTGGCATTCTTAAATTGCACAGTTTCGGATAGCTACGTAGATCACGGCACACAACCGAAACTCCTTATGTACATGTTCACGTTGGACGATCGATACAAGCCTATCTACCGTCTGCACCGTACTGTTATTTCCGTTGCCACCAGCAAACAGTTCCAACTGCAATTCGGCATGCACTCGGATGATTTAGGCTTTCTGAACACATCCGACGACGGTATAACGTAACAAACTCAACAGCGCGCGATAGCCGCAAGGGACGCTTGACTGAACGCACCGGACTGCCGAGCAGTACGGCTTTTCGGAGGGCCGCTCTCAAAGCCACGCCACTCTGATCTTGTCTCTTCTTCACTTATGACTATGAGACTCGACAGAAGTGAAATACCCTACTGAGATCAAGATCTCTGCCCTGGGTGAGGAGCAGAATTTTTAGAACAATAACACGAGCATGATGTCTTTTACACCCTTGATGGGTTCTCATCCATTCTCCCGCGCGTCATCTTAATTCTTTCTTCCACCACACCCTGTTCTACATTACAAATTATCTTTACTCGAAGCAGCTACTTGAGGACTCCTCAGAGAGATTTTCCTTAGGCCTTTGTTCGACGGCAGATTTCCCGAAGCTCGACTCCACTGGTCTTTATCGACTAAAGTCCGCAGTAAAGGACAAGGGCTAGTGCGCGATAAGTGATATTGCATGTAACGATTCTCCGCCCCTAGACATGCCCTAATTGTTTACTAACAATGCAGATGTAAAGAATACTCTGCACGGGTGTGGCACGGGTAGGGTCTTCAAATCGTTCCTTACTTCCTGTTTGTGTACTCATTAAAACTATCGAGTTATGCAAAATAATCATAGAAAATTCCCTTTTCAGCAGACCAGCTTTTGTCCCGTCGTCTGCTGTTATCGTCTTCGCGAAGGCGCGACGTTCTGGCATTCCGATCGGTTATTTGATAGTCAGTTTGGAGCTACATGTTACTACTATGCGGCCAAAATATCAGCCCATTTTACCTTCGCTCACATATGTATTTATTTAACATTACAGTAGCCACAATCCACAGGACTGCGCCCATGATAGCACGCTTTACTGGCGACCAATACGGTTCCTACCCGTCACTCGCCACAGGAACCTAATGCCGTAGTAATGGTACATGTACTCAATAGCCCTTCGCTGACACCCTCTACTGCTCGATGTCGGAGAGTGCATCCAGTACGTTCAATCGCTGTGCTTGTTCTGCTCCAGGCGTCGCCCGCACACCTATGCATGTTTGTATAGCATACCATACATATGACAAATAAGCCATGATCTCACCAGGTAGATCTGTCACCGGCAGCCCGAACGCGGTGGCATGTTTTTCACGCCGCTTTGGCGCTTCCAAACGTCAAGCGTCTATGCGGCTCGGAAAAGTCGGCATGAACATGTGCATGAATTTGGTATGCCTCTTTATTAAAGATTTGAATTTAAAGAGTCACTATGCACCCACCTCGGATAAGGGAGTGGAAAAGCAAGATAGACATACCAGGATATGTAGAGATGTGCGGGGGAATGTTTAATACTAATTCTATGTCCGTGCATTTACACACCACTCACGGCTCGATAAGTTTGTATTACCAGATAGCATAAAAAAGGAGAGGACATTTGTTCAAAGAGGGGGAGACAGTCTATAGAGTGTATGAAAAGAAAGAACGACTCCTCCCCTGGAGGATCGTGTTACAAACAAAAATAGAACCTCGAGTACTAGAGAGTGCCTCGTCTTTACTCGGACTAAGCCTACTCGCCATTGTGATAAGATCTAAAGAATACATATTACTGCTTGTCGGCATTTGTAGGCTGTACGTTATGCCAGTACTGAGCCACGCATGTAGACGTTTGTCACACGTCTACTAGTATTTACGGCCGTATAAACTGTGCCATGGCGTCGCGGCAGCGCCAGCCCTGAGTCTACACGCGTCCGAGGGTTTCCTTCGGGTTCTCCGGTTTCCTCCCTCTCAAATAAGAAAAAGAAATCCCCCTGAGCACTCTAAGCAGTTATGCAGCAAGTTATTCCCCTACCGCCAAATTTGGCATTGCTGCAGGGTGGGCCCGGCTGCTTGGGTGGGATGGGTCATGGTTGTCCATACAAATCCCTGCGTCTATAATGAATTGTCACCGCAATTGTGGGGCTCGTCTGGGAGGACTTCCACGGCACCGCTCGACCTAACCGGCGAGTGAGTAAAAATATCGCGAGAGCTACTGGTATGTTTTCCGTCTGATGTAGTACTACATCGCCGACCCTTACTATTTTTACAGTCAGAGCCTGGTGATAGACAGCAGAGTTCTTTGCACATTTCATCGCCAAATTTTTGAAGAAGAGTAAGGCGCAACTCAGAGTAAATGGGAGCTTCGGTAAGATTATTTTTTGAATGGATATGATAATACATGGTTGCATTAGTATGACAGTACAGGTGTTAGTGCCATAACGAGAGCTAATCTTATGTCGCAGGTTTCTTTTATTAGGGATTTGGGTTGGAATATTATCTCCCAGAAACGAAAATGCAGAGGTGGTATGTATGCCGATACTGGATTATACCTTCGTCATCAACCTTCTTGCAGGACCCAGGCATCAAAAGGAATGGGCTCGAGGTGCTAACAGGAGACACAGTATTAATAAATACGACGACAGCCGCAATTAATTCAGAGTGCCTTCCATCCCCCCCCCCCTCCTCCCCCCAATGGGTCTCTTATTGAAGGAATCTAGGGGTGCATCACGGCGGCCTTCCGAAATTCAGCGACAGGCCTTATTTCTGTACGCCACTCCTCTGATTTTCTAATTGCGTCATTTAATTAAATTCGCCAAGTGTTAAAGTTGGCAGTACGTGTATCATCATATCAGAGCCATCATTGTGGGTAAATAAAGAAGAAAGAAGAAGAAGAACCGATGACGTCAAAGCATGATAAAGCGCTATGCCTGAGAAAATGGCGTGACGGCCCGCTGTATAGACCTAAAATTGAATTTTGCTGTATGGCAGCTTCTGAATTTGCAACAAACGTCCTTAATGCAGGGTTCTGTTGCCAGGGCTGATCTTCGTACTATACCAAATTCTTGCAAAGTAAAGCTTTTTTAGCTTAGCTACCAAAACAGTGCCAAATGCACCAACAGTCAACATTGACGAATCATATTGCAGTGGTAAACATCGTTTAAATAATAGCCACTCCAATCCGCGAGAAAGCCCAGTCATGCTTGAGATAAGTTACAAGGAAAGGTTCCTTTAAGTAGCATTACTACTGCAACAAAAATAACTACCACGCCCTGGATATAGCTAGATGGACATGTCAAGGGCGGTAAGAAGAACTAGATGTCCTGGTGCTGAGCTCATGTAAGTGGCGGTGCAACTTGTTGTAGAGGGCTGGATCAATAATATCACGACATTTGCCAACTACATCCGCTTTCTGAAGAGTCCAAAGATGCTCATTTTGCGACAAGTTTAACTAAGTAAGAAATGTACTGCTCAAGAATAGGATAGGAGCGACATCACTTTATAAAGTTGCTCCTACTGTGCACCTAAGCCGTATGTGCCGTTGTTCTCTCGCAAGGCAACAAGGCGTTGGCGATGTGATAACGGCATGCTGGATACAGTAGCTGGTGCTGCGTATTCTCACTTTCACTGGATGACTAATAAAAGAAACATTCGCTGTTTGCAGGTGTCAGTTGTCTATACGTTAATGCACCAATATTTTGGCTAACTTTGGATAAAACCGAGTCTACATGAGTGTCCATGACAGATGTTCGTACACTGTGATATCAAGAAGACGTCGATTCACTTCAAGACTTTATTAAACCTCTAACAAGGAGCGGCGCGAGTCTGCCAAGACTCTCTTTCTTAATCATCAAACATTGGGGACGCTGATTTCAATTTACCTGCAAAGAGTCATGATCATGCTAGTGTTGGCGTTTTTTTTTTTCATATAACCGGTGCCCCGGTGAAGTGGAAGTAGCTACCTTCTACAATGAAAGCACTCACCCCGGAGACGTGCATGGAGCTTCTAGGTCTTTCCACGAAAATTGTGCACACCAAGGCAACGATAACACACCCAACATAATTATTATTGTGCTAGAAAAGAAGCGAGGAGTATCGGCTCAAGACGAGAGAGCGACTGAGCGGATTTCAATGCAAGCTCCAGAGAGGTCCAGCTGTACGTTTTGTGAGGCCTATAATTATTATTGATTCTTCGCCCCTCCGGGCCTTCTTTGTAGTTTCTCATGAACATGGGTCATGAGTTAAAGAGCTTCACAAATGACAGTATAATGTCACACAAATGTCTGCTGTAGTAGTGACAAGTTGGATCAGCTTTTAGCAAGCAATGTTCTGCAGCTGATACGGTCGTGTGGAACCACAGGAGCGTCGATTTTACACCCACGCTCCTAGCTGTCAAGGCGCATCATGCCATTGGAATTATTACACGAGCCCCGCCTAAAGCAGCCCTAGCTTGATCCTCGAGGCCAACAAGTCCGTACATCATATGCATGCGAACTATGACATGACAGTTCATCCTGGCCTTGGACAGGCCGCCACGTTGGCTGTCATTGTTGGCTACTGTGGAGTACCATAAAGTACAGCAGACATGATTTCTTTGTGAAGAAGCCAAAAGGACTGTATTTAGCTCCGGTCAGCGAAACCAATCGCCACTCAGACTTGGACTTTCCACTTATTCTGGCCACAGTGTATTCACTGATGCGATTGGCCGATGCGGACTACATGTTAAACAGCGATAGAAAAATTACACCCTTTCGGCATCACATACAGTGGTAGGGGACAAAGTATAGACGTTGTGGTGCTGAGATGAAGGTATGGTGGGACATTTTCTAACAGTCCGAATCACGAGCACCGGAGATAGTCATCAGTGGAGAACTCCTTGCAGTAGATAACCGTTAAACAGCGATAGAAAGGTTACACCCTTTCGGCATCACATACAGTGGTAGGGGACAAAGTTGTATAGACTTTGTGGTGCTGAGGTGAAGGCATGGTGGGACTTTTTCTAACAGTCTGAATCACGAGCACCGGAGATAGTCATCAATAGAGGACTCCTTGCAGTAGATAACCGTTAAACAGCGATAGAAAGGTTACACCCTTTCGGCATCACATACTCTGGTAGAGGACAAAATATTGACAAGTGCTGAGGTGAAGGCATGGAGGAACTTCTTCTAACAGTCCCAATCAAGAGCACGATATAGTCATCAATGGAGGACTCCTTGAAGTAGATAACCGGACCATCCCGCCTAACCGAGACAGAAGGGTGTGGCGTGCGACAAAAGTATTTTTGGCAAGAGACAAAGTAACAAAAGCTAACAATGACTATAAAAGGCGCGACACGGTTTATCCTCAGTAGTTTCTCAGCAACAACAAAAGTTGGAATTGGTTTCGTAGAAGACTTCAAAAGGATATCAAGTTGGAAGAGGTGAAACTCACAAGCTGTAATCTTTCTCGGACTGTCAGTGGATAATGACGGGAAAGAACGTGCGGAGGGCACGACCGCTGTGGATGTGTAAATTCTCCGCAAAGACCTGGAGATTAGCTTGGTTGGGATTCATAGCAACGCTCAACTCCCTAGCACTCCGAGGCTGTCTGTCACACGACACCGAGCGACCGTCACCTTCCAGTGCGACATCGACAAGCATTTGGTATTACCGGGAATCAGAAACGACACGACATGCGCATGCGGTGGACGGAATCGACACTATTCGTCAGACGGTTTCTGCCAAAAAGGTCATCGGACACATGCAAAGTGAAGATCTCTCCGACTGCAGTGATGGCGTTCGTGTATACTTCCTGGGCCAGCTCATTGATTCATCGATCACCAAGCCTTCTTTTCGGACCAAAATATCTGTGGAGCTGTGGATGAAGCTCAGACGGATGTACCTCTTACGAATGACCACAAAGAGCCTAAGAGCGTATATGAACGTACAGGTTATCAGCCAGCTCAACGCCAGAACAAACTTGGGTACGCAAAGACTAACGTTTGTCGACAGCCACCCCAACAGAACATTTATCCGTGGTAAGATTGCTTTGCCACTGACCGAAGGCCTGTTTCAGTGGATGAGGATAGATCGGCGCCGACTTCGTTCGGAGATGCCAACCCGAATACCAATGAAGATAACGCTGTTGTCAGCCGACGGTCGCAAACTACCGTGTACGTGCACATCAAATGGTATACGTAGCGATTGTCCCTTCCGGAAAATGAGAAAGACCGCCTGGATGGCAGTCTACAAGCAGCTAACGGTGTCACGACAAACGCGTGCAAGCCAACTTCCTTCACGTCGTATTCCTCACACGTGCCGCAACGTTGTCCTCAACGTCAGCATTTCGGAAATATTGACATTTCCCGGAGTAAATTTCAGCGGTGATCCTGCTGGAGTGCTGAACCTTGACAAGATGAAAGTTAACATTGGCCTCTGTGCAGGTCATTGTAAATTTCCCATACCAGCGATGGTCCATTCCACAAACCACGCCGCAGCGCAGGAAATTCTCTCTGCCAGAGACAGCAGAGTGCCCGAGCCATGCTGTGTACCGAGGACTTTCAAGACACTCGTTTTTGAAAATATTGTGCTCGGGCCCGACGCACAGCCTCGGAAAAAAATCATCACATGGCCAGGGGTTGTGAAAGACTGCAGTTGCCAATGATAGCAGCCATCTTTATTGATAACGTGCGGGTTTGGCGGATAAACTTGTCGAACTCCAATTGACTCTCATCTTGTCTTTTGCGCGATCACTACGTAGTATAGCGCCTTCCTTCTACGTACGGTGTCTCTCAAGCTTACCTTACCTCAGATGATCGCGAAAGGAAAACGAAGATCTGGCATTTTACGCCATCTATGCAAAGATATTCCCGCCGACCTTCCGTGCAGCTCTACCTTTACATCGTCGGTCCTGCACTGGAGAACGCTAGTCATGTCTGACACGGTGCCATCACCGAAGACAAGTATGCAGCTTTAGAACGCATTCAAGCTAGTGTCGCCCGTGCTATCCTGCGAGCCGGCTGGAATACCAGCAAAGAAGAGCTATTCCGATCTCTTGACTGGCCAATCCTGCGGTGGCAACGAGCCGTCTCCTGCGTCGTATTCCTCCACCAACTTCTTACAACCTTCCCAGAGCACCTGGCGCCTTCACACCATACACCAGGACTCCTCTCTTCTGGTCTCTTTCCCTTCTCTTGTACTCTAAACCTACACAGCACTCGTAACCCCTACAGACTTCTCCCACCTCGCGTGCGTACAAAAAGGCACCAACACAGCTTCTTCTCAGTATTACTCCGCTTTACTTTGGAACATCTTTGCCCCACTCCATACAAAACATCTACAACCCAGATAAATTCAAGCAATCAGTAGAACTGCACTGGAACACACACAAATATCCCCGTCACATCTTTCCTCTCACTCAGTAACCACAAATTTCCTGTCTATCATGCCTCCTTTCCTCCCTGTTTCCTTTACTCTTCCTGCATCCTACAATCTGTACTTCTTTGTTCAGTGGAGACCCCTCGATCAGGACCCTCGGTCCTGTTTGGGCAATCCCAAAAAAAACAATAATAATAACCAGTATTAAAGCTACCGCAAAGTTTATCGATGTTTATAGTCCCAAACGTTTTATCCTAGCTTTTTCATTTCTGTATAATTTAAGGTGAGCCTTTTGATAATAAACCGTCATAAACTTATAATAATGCCTAATCTTCTTCAACGAAGTACCAGTATTTCAGAGGTGTTGATTCTAGTCACGATCGGTCGACCAAGGGCTCGCAATATCGTCGTTGATCGAGGGTAGGTCACAAAATTGGTGAGATGGGCTCCAGGGGTTAACGTTATTAATTTTTATCGACCAGAAAGGCCATCTTTTGCCGGCGGAATCATCACCGATCATTTTCTTATTTTTTACCAGCTTAGAAGTCGACAGCACCAAAAAGGACTCGAGTCTGCGGTGAGCAAGCGCCTGTCGGAACAAAATCTCCAGTCTATCAAGGCCGTTAGAAAAAAAAACTAACTGGCGTCCGCGCACCGAACTCTTCCTGCTCACCAATTCCAATTTCATTTTTTATTCAAATGAATCTTAGCAGTACTTACACTGGCGATCAAGTAAATCACTACCATTGATTATTTGGCCCGCCATTCGATTAATCCTTGTATTGGATGAGTTTGACATACGCTGACCAGTTCCAGTCTGGTAGCAAGATCGCTTGCCTTGACGCTTGTTTACCGGGTGCCATGAAGCCAGCTTTTATGAACTGGCGGATTGGTCGAGCGGTTAAGATCGTGATTTTCATTCGGCTAGGCGAGTCCACTGTGCGCAGCAGCGGGTAAAACAAAAGAGAAAATGATTTGCTTATGATTCTCCCGGAGAGAATTCTCTTTTTGACGATTGTTGGCCAAGACCTAGGCTGTCTTCGTGCTCTGCTTCCCTTCGTAGTGTGCCTAGAAGAGTGGAGGAACGGAGAAGGTTGGCTGCGCCGATTGCGAGGCTCCCTCAGTTGGTACGCCATCGATCGAGTGTGTACTTGTTGAGATACCGCTCGTACGGGTATGCATCAAACTGTCTTTGGACCGGTTGTTTTGTAGGGCTGTCGGATAGAGCGCCAGGCGGCGACTGGTTTCTGGCGCTGAACAGAATATAGCGCGCCGGTAGCACCGCCCAGACGCTTGGTAAAGCGTGAGAGCGTTTCTGCCGGTGCGGCAGCCGGAAATTCCGAAAAAGGGACAACTTTGCCTAGTTGAGACTACTAATACCCTGGCAAACAGCGCTTAGATGAATTAAAAGCCTGCGCATGAACTTCGATCCTCTGTAGGCTCTACAATAAGGACGTCACGACTGAGTTGAGCAATACACAAACGATATTCACACTTTTTTTTATCTATTTATTTATTTATTTATATTTCTAGATTTCCCAGTAGGGAGGTTCCCTAATTGACCGGTCTCCATCGAAAAATGTAATACAGAAACAGAAACGATGTCACAAAATTACTTATTACAACACTGAGCTGGGAAGAGCGAAAAGTATTCTACAGCAACTGAATAAAGATATTTTTGGCTGTATCGAATCGATGAGCTTGCCAGTGATTCTCTAATACATTACGAAATTTCTTGGATAGAATTCGGTAATGTGTTCCAAAGAATTGAGCAGCGATAGAAAAAAGGATGAAGATACCCGGTAGATCGTACCTGTTTTAGCACTAACTGGAAAGGCTTCTGGCCGCTACGATTTGGCTGGACTGTACTGGAGCGAGGAAAGAGAGAATCAGAGAGAGGAGTAGGACGAGTATGTACAATAGAGTGAAAGAGTGTCATACTAGCGATGTCCCCTCTCCAATGTAACGCTGGCCAGTCCAGAGACTTCAACAGGGTCGACTTCGGGGTGTGCCACGGGGCATTTAGTAGACGCCTTGCAACGCTAGCTTGGATTCGTTCAAAGGCAATTGCTTGCTCAGCCCGCAATGAGCCATGCCAAACTGGAGAAGCACACTCCGAGACAGGGCGTACATACGAATGGTACAGTTTAGATGCCACATTAAGAGGAAGCTCATTCGCCATCCAACGAAGGAGACCAGCTCTTCTGGAGTATTTGCTAATGACAAACTTAACGTGCTGGTGCCACTGTAGATGCTTTGTGATGATTACTCCGAGGTAACGATGGTGGTCCACTATGCCGATAGGCTGACCCGCTATCTTTGGAGTAGGATTTGATGATGCACACTCTGAGGGCTCACAGGCTTCAGCCGAATATTTTCCCATCGGCCGCTCTAAGAATCTGGACACCGCCTGTCGATGACTTATGGCGCAAAGACACAGAGCTGTTGCATCCCAGTATACGAGTGTTCCGGCTGTGACAAAGCGTCAAATCTACCTCAGTTCTACCTTTAAGTGGGCCGATAACAACCCTCCCTCCTTTCCTATCAGATAAATTTTCCAATGTGTCTGAGCAAGCGATTGCTCGACTGGTGAGGGACAAGATTTCTACCGAGCAGTTTGGTACTGCGTTTCTATGTACTCGTCGATCTTTCCTGAAGTCCACTGAGCTAGGACTCTTGAGTGGAGTAGCTCGCAGTCGGATCTGATTAGGAGAACAAAACAGAGCACTCGGAAAGTGCTTGACTAATCTGGATACTGAGCCCTTCCTCTGTAGGTCAGAAGCTGCCGGCTGCTGCCGTGACTTCCGGGTTTCCGAGTCAGACTGATTAGCGTGAAAGACATGAAATTGCAGGCGCTCTATTTCTAGATGTATTCGCCGTTCATTCCGTATGGGCACACAGCAAGATTATGTCAGAGCATGCTGTGGAGCGAATAACCTTCAGGGTTCGAACAAGATCTGGCCAAAAAATCGACGAAAAAAGGAACAGAATTGCAAGCTAACACTACGTCTCGTTTGGTACCTTTGCTTGTTCACCATAATGACTTTTCAGCCACTGCTTCAGCAGCGTGTATGGACCCTCCTGGCTCAATACGCCTCCAAATTTTCACTAATAACCTGCTACTGCGCGTACCATACTAATAAGCTGATGCTTCTGCTCCGGCTCAATTGCAACTTGCTGTATCATTTGCAGAAAATTGGGCACTATCATGGCAAGGTCAGTTTGGGCACTCAAAAACTAAACTCCTTAAAGTTCGTTCATCAGGGCAAGATCGCGTGCACCACGACCCACCCGTAATAGGAAAGCCCATTGACACCATCGCGCAGCACTGCCACCTGGGAATCACCATCACTGACTCGCTGCAGTGGCACGCACATATCAGTGACGTTCTCCGG